>OZ035840.1:31867853-31947853 GCA_964034765.1 Knipowitschia caucasica
GTCTGTCTGATGTAGGAGCAGTCTGTCTGATGTAGGAGCAGTCTGTCTGATGCAGCAGCAGTCTGTCTGATGTAGGAGCAGTCTGTCTGATGAAGGAGCAGTCTGTCTGATGAAGGAGCAGTCTGTCTGATGTAGGAGCAGTCTGTCTGATGTAGGAGCAGTCTGTCTGATGTAGGAGCAGTCTGTCTGATGAAGGAGCAGTCTGTCTGATGTAGGAGCAGTCTGTCTGATGTAGGAGCAGTCTGTCTGATGAAGGAGCAGTCTGTCTGATGTAGGAGCAGTCTGTCTGATGTAGGAGCAGTCTGTCTGATGAAGGAGCGGTCTGTCTGATGAAGGAGCAGTCTGTCTGATGTAGGAGCAGTCTGTCTGATGTAGGAGCAGTCTGTCTGATGCAGGAGCAGTCTGTCTGATGTAGGAGCAGTCTGTCTGATGAAGGAGCGGTCTGTCTGATGAAGGAGCAGTCTGTCTGATGTAGGAGCAGTCTGTCTGATGCAGGAGCAGTCTGTCTGATGAAGGAGCAGTCTGTCTGATGTAGGAGCAGTCTGTCTGATGTAGGAGCAGTCTGTCTGATGCAGGAGCAGTCTGTCTGATGTAGGAGCAGTCTGTCTGATGTAGGAGCAGTCTGTCTGATGAAGGAGCAGTCTGTCTGATGTAGGAGCAGTCTGTCTGATGTAGGAGCAGTCTGTCTGATGAAGGAGCGGTCTGTCTGATGCAGGAGCAGTCTGTCTGATGCAGGAAGCAGTCTGATGTCTGTCTGATGTAGGAGCAGTCTGTCTGATGAAGGAGCAGTCTGTCTGATGTAGGAGCAGTCTGTCTGATGTAGGAGCAGTCTGTCTGATGTAGGAGCAGTCTGTCTGATGTAGGAGCAGTCTGTCTGATGTAGGAGCAGTCTGTCTGATGTAGGAGCAGTCTGTCTGATGTAGGAGCAGTCTGTCTGATGCAGCAGCAGTCTGTCTGATGTAGGAGCAGTCTGTCTGATGTAGGAGCAGTCTGTCTGATGCAGCAGCAGTCTGTCTGATGTAGGAGCAGTCTGTCTGATGAAGGAGCAGTCTGTCTGATGAAGGAGCAGTCTGTCTGATGTAGGAGCAGTCTGTCTGATGTAGGAGCAGTCTGTCTGATGTAGGAGCAGTCTGTCTGATGAAGGAGCAGTCTGTCTGATGTAGGAGCAGTCTCTGTCTGATGTAGGAGCAGTCTGTCTGATGCAGCAGCAGTCTGTCTGATGTAGGAGCAGTCTGTCTGATGAAGGAGCAGTCTGTCTGATGTAGGAGCAGTCTGTCTGATGTAGGAGCAGTCTGTCTGATGTAGGAGCAGTCTGTCTGATGAAGGAGCAGTCTGTCTGATGTAGGAGCAGTCTGTCTGATGAAGGAGCAGTCTGTCTGATGTAGGAGCAGTCTGTCTGATGTAGGAGCAGTCTGTCTGATGCAGGAGCAGTCTGTCTGATGCAGGAGCAGTCTGTCTGATGAAGGAGCAGTCTGTCTGATGTAGGAGCAGTCTGTCTGATGAAGGAGCAGTCTGTCTGATGTAGGAGCAGTCTGTCTGATGAAGGAGCAGTCTGTCTGATGTAGGAGCAGTCTGTCTGATGTAGGAGCAGTCTGTCTGATGAAGGAGCAGTCTGTCTGATGCAGGAGCAGTCTGTCTGATGCAGCAGCAGTCTGTCTGATGACAAAGGGAATCAGACCTCATTGTGAGTCCTGTACCTAAGACCAAGAGGCGTGTGTCCCACCTGCAGTGCTCAGGGTCTTAAATACTGTTCACATGTTTCAACTGCTTTTTCCCTGACCAGAGATAGATCACAGGAGGAACACTTACCTGTGTGTTTATGTTGGTGTGTTTGTTACCGTGGCGACTAGGGCCCACGTGGAGCAATGCCTCTTCAGACCCGGATGCCTCGTCCGCCGATCCCTCCGCAGCAGCAGCAGGTCAGAGTGCCCCGTGTGCCCAGTCACAGTACTGCACATGTAACACACACTGACCACGCCCCTTTGTCCCACACAGGTCCCCACTCACCCCATGATGTCATCGCCCTCCCCCCTGCAGAGCCAGACCCCCCAGACCATGCCCCCCCCACCTCAGCCCTCACCCCAGCCGTCCTCTCAGCCCAATTCTGTGAGGTGAGACCAGTCAATTCAATGTATTTTTGTATGGCCCTAATCACAGCAGTAGTTTATCTTGGAGGACTTAACCCATTTCTTTTCATTGGGTCAAACTGACCAACGACAGCGATTAAAAAATACCCTAGATATGTATTTTTGGAGCTGAATTTTGATGATTTTTCCCATCTTGGCCAGCCCTGGGTCATTTGGACCCTTTTAGACCCTAAGTTACGGTATTTCTCTTCTACTTTTAATCACTGTGGTGGTTAATCCTGACCCGAATATAACACAAGGCAATTGAAGGCCCTCATGAAAAAGCTGTATGAATTCTTTTGCAGGCCCTACTTTTCACTATTCTAATTTTGAAATAATAACAGAATCATGCATCATTTTACTTTCGCTTCAGTTGTCTGTTACTTGTGTCTGAATTTTCAGACATTTCAGTAAAGTATATCATAGTGGAGATGCAGTGATATGCGATAAGTGATATAAATATTTAATAATAATAATTTATAACCTTTACAGAAAGTCTGCAACAATTATTTTAACCAAAATAGGCATGTGCATAAATTTAGGCACCACAAAAGATAATTTACTTAATTTAAATGGAGAACACACGCCACATCATCCCTGCACCACACGCACGGAAGAAGTGCAGCTTTTAACTGAATGCAAGCTTTTGACACTGCTCTTCACGCAGCGATAGGAGTGAACTGGGGTCAGTGAGAGACCTCATGGGCATTAGATTAATAAACAGTGAGAAGAACATTCGACATGACTCTAATTCTAACGCGTCAGCCTGAGCCTGAGTGATATGATAGAAACTGAACCTGGTGTCGGGCTCTGGACAATATATTCAGCTCTGGTGTACGGTGGACTCATTCGAGCCTAAATCCAGTGTTGTGTTCTACAGCTCTGGCCCTGCCCCCTCGCCTTCTGCCGGGTTCCAGCCGAGCCCGTCCCCCCAGGCCCAGAGCCCATCCACTGCACGCACCCCTCAGAGCTACAGCGTGTCCTCCCCTGGGACCCTCAACACGCCAGGTAAGCTCCACTGAAGGAAGCTGACAGAAGAACTGTGACTGGACACAACTGAAGCTGACAGAAGAGCTGTTTGACCGGCTCTCCTCTGGTCTCCTAGGTAACCCCAGCTCGGTGATGAGTCCAGGTCAGTCCCTGGAGGACCAACAGTACATGGAGAAACTGAAGCAGCTCAGCAAATATGTAGAACCACTGAGTCGCATGATCAACAAGATCGACAAGAACGAAGGTATGATACCAGTACTGTAGGGAGTACCAGTACTGTAGGGAGTACCAGTACTGCAGGGAGTAGGGATGTAAAAAACTATGAATTTTCATGACCGACCACCGAGCCTCATTAACCGGTTGAAACCGGTTAACCGCGTAGTTTAAAATAGTCCACGTTCTTTGAAATAACAGCCATTTCGAGCCGCGTACTTTTCATAAGTGCAGCTGAGCGTTCTACGGGATCAGAGCCGAGACAGCGGCGCCAAAACCCGCAACAGCTTTGGCACCTTTGCGCACAGAGAACTGCTGTTTTAATCTTCCCATTCTTCTGTGCTGCGGCTTAAAGCATTTTTAAGCAAAAGACAGCTCGTCCACATGGTCAGGGCAGCGAGTGACGAGCCGCGTCTCGCAGGTCTCCGCTAAAGTTTAAAAGTGATCAGTGTGGAGCTGATGCCAAGGACCAGCAGCACAAACATGGTCCATGTGGTTTGACTGGAGCCGTGTATTTGCAAGAATGCTTTGGGCTCCGTGACAGAGGAGCGCAACAGACCGGTATGTGTGTGTGTGCAATACATGTATGTATGTGTGTGTAAATATAAGCTCCAATGTAGTTCTGACCCGCACCAGTGTGCAACTAGATGATGCGTGTGGATGTTACACGCATCGACACAATGGAGGGGGGGGGGAAATGTGTGTGTGTGTGCGTGTACATGTGTGCGTGCATATGTGGCGCGTACGCCGTGAGAGTCGGCCCAGAGTTTACTGTTACATTGGCGCACACAGCTAGATGGGGACCCGCTCGTCACATCGTGCAAATAGGGCTTAAAATAGCGTTATTAAGAGACCTCCCCTCTCCCCCTTTTCTCTTTTTTAACCGACAGCTTTGACCGGTTAACGCTGTGACGATCAACCACCGGTTAAACGGTCACCGATTTACATCCCTAGCAGGGAGTACCAGTACTGCAGGGAGTACCAGTACTGCAGGGAGTACCAGTACTGCAGGGAGTACCAGTACTGCAGTACCACACTCGGCCTCTGGACAGGCTTACAGCCCGTACACGCCGCAAGCATCATCTTAAGCAAAGAGACTTGCGCAGCGTCACGCCTGGGGTGCAGCAGGGGTAAACGAGTGTACACGCTGCGTCCCGACCATAGACTGTATATATTAACGGACAGAGTCACGCCTCTCTCCGCCGTTCTAACTAATGAGCCAAAAAATATGCTCTACTGGAGCTATCCAAGATGGCCGCGAGTGGTCCCGCCCACAAGAAAATTTGAAAAATCGCATCTGCGCATGTGTCAGCCGGCGCAGCTCCATTCATTTGAACGAGAGAATTTTGAATGAGAAATTCACCGCGAGTAAACTAGAGTGGTCCAAAAAAATCCACCCCCTCAGCATTGCCACACATGTGGAACGGAGCTTTGGGCCAAGAGCTAACTTTTGGTCCATCCTGTAAAGACGTTTTCGAGAGGTCTGCTAACGCTATATGTTAGCATTGGCTAATTCTTCTTCTGGGTCCACCCCCATCGGCCCAGGGTGGTATTGCAGCATGTCAGCGCACGTCAACAATGATTTTGGACTGAATACAGGCTCTGTTGTTTATACAGCCGTGTGACGTGCGCCTCTCCTCTTGGTGTGTACGGGCCGTTAAGCAGTAATCCTCTATCTAGTTACTTTAACACAGGTGGTTATTTGCAGATGTTCTTGGTTGGTTTTGAAAATGGGAAAAATAAAATGCATTTTGTGTTTATTTCAGATCGTAAAAAGGACCTGAGCAAAATGAAGAGTTTACTGAACATCCTCACTGACCCCACCACCAGGTCAGTACTACAGTTCCTGACACCTGTAGGTCAGAGTACTGAATTTACAGCCCCCTGTAGGTCAGAAAGTACTACAGTTCCTGACCCCTGTAGGTCAGACAGAGTACTAAACTTACAGCCCCATGTAGGTCAGAGAGAGTACTAGAGTTCCTGACCCCTGTAGGTCAGAGTGTAAAGTTATTCTATTTTCAGGTGTCCTCTGAAGACGCTGCAGAAGTGTGAGATCGCTCTGGAGAAACTCAAGAACGACATGGCAGTGGTACAAATACTACTGCAAATACTACTACCACTGCTACTGCTACTGCTGCTGCTGCTACTGCTAATAGCCTGTCTTTCGTGTCTCCCTAAGCCCACCCCCCCTCCCCCTCCTGTTGTAGTAAAGCAGCAGTACTTGTGTCAGCCGCTCTTGGACGTCGTCATGGCAAATCTCCGCTCACCGGTGTTTAACCACAGTCTGTACCGCACCTTTGCCCCGCCCATGGCCGCCATCCACGGCCCGCCCATCCTGTGAGTGTTCATGTAGGAAATCTCTGATTGGTTGTCTGTTCCCAGGGTTACGTAGTACCTCTCTGATTGGTTGTCTGTTCCCAGGGTTACGTAGTACCTCTCTGATTGGTTGTCTGTTCCCAGGGTTACGTAGTACCTCTCTGATTGGTTGTCTGTTCCCAGGGTTACGTAGTACTTCTCTGATTGGTTGTTTGTTCCCAGGGTTACGTTGTACCTCTCTGATTGGTTGTCTGTTCCCAGGGTTACGTAGTACTTCTCTGATTGGTTGTTTGTTCCCAGGGGCCCTCACATCTCTGGGAAGAAGCGTCGCTGTGAGGAGGAGGACAGGGCCTCGGTTCCAAACCTACTACAGGGGGAACTGTCCAGACTCGACACCAAGTTCTGTGTGAACCTGGACTCGGGTCTTCCGAGTCACAGCGGGACCATGAACCTGCTGTGTAGACTGGGTAAGGACCATGAACCTGCTGTGTCATTGTGAGAACCATGAACCATACCGTGGACTGACCCTGACTTCTGTTCCAGATGATAAGTCCCTGCCCAGTGTTCCTCCGCTGCAGCTTGTTGTTCCTGCTGATTATCCAGAGCAAAGCCCCCAGTGGAGCCAGGACCAGGAACTCTATGGTAACTATTGCAAGTGCACGAGTATTGAGCTTGAATTATGCTGCGTTCAGACCGGATCATGCGTTGCGTCTGCTTTCAATGCAAAGTCAATGATGACGCGCATTTGAGCGTCAAAATGCATGTGCGTCTCGGAATGCACACACGGACTGTGCGGCAAAGTTGCGGCAGAGGCACAGGAGCGGAAAATTGACGCACGCAAGAGATACATTTTGCTGAGCGTTTCCTCAGACGCTTGTGCAGCGACCAATCAGAGAGCCCCAAGTGGTCACGAGGACATTAGTGGTCTGAGCGAGCAGACTGAAAATACTGTAAACAGCCAAAACAGTAGCTACACCACGACTAAACCAGGGTTGACGATGAGAGACATAGTGCTTGTGAACAAGTGTGTTTTCATGCTCCCGTGACTGTATACAACTGCTTCGAGCGTGTTCGCCAATGCGGAAGTACCGTTTAATAATAAAATAAACTTATGGTGCATCTCCGTGAACACATACGGCTGTTATATAAAGTCTGTGGAAGGTCTCTGAACACAGAGAACTTTTCACAAAAAGCTGCTAGCTTAAGGCCCCGTCCCAATTCTCACCCTTGCCCTTAAAAAGCACACTTGCCCTAGATTTTGCGTGTGCCCGCGGGAGTGGAATGGTGTCCCAATACTTGGGGAGAAGAGGCGAGGGCCTTCACACCCCTAAAAACCACCCTTGAGCGCAAGTGTGGTCTGGAGCGCACTCGCGAGCGAGGGTGATCCCATGATGCACGATAGCTGTTGGTAAAGTAGCTGTGAGGCAAAACCGCGCCACAATGAAAGAAAACAACATGAAACACCAGCGCGCAAGTTTGTGCGGAGCGGGAGGAAGCTCTGAAGCGTGTGCGAGCCATTCAGAGTTTTCAAAGTGTGTGTTGGTGCCGTGTGCGGTGACGTTCGCTCCCGAAGCGGCTGCAGCGTGTGGCGCGTGGCTTCAGAGACGTGGATCCATGTTGTCATAGATCCATGTAGTTCAGAGTATCGCTTTGACACAGTTTGCTTTGTGATCCGCGGGACCGGATGCGTCTGTGTGTGTCTGTGTGTGTCTGTGTGTGTCTGTGTGTGTCTGTGTGTGTAAATGTGTGTCTGTGTGCGTGTGTACGTCTGTCTCTGAGTGCGTGATGTGCAGCAGTTCTGTACCTAATTATAGCAAAACTTCGTATGAAATAGAATTAAAAACTTCTCATTTTGATAAATACAGTGTTTCATAAAGTCGTATCTGTTTCAGATCTTATCTGTGGTGAAATCAGACACTTTGATAATGCGTATGACGTGGAACACGTCTGCTGCGTCATTTGCATATTGTCCCCTAGATCCAGGGGTGTCTCAATTCTTAGGGAGAATGTTGTGAGTGCACTCACCACTGGGAAGGCACTTTACTGGTGAGGGCACTTTACTGGTGAGGGCACTTTACTGGTGAGGGCACTCACACCCAAGGGCAAGGGTGAGAATTGGGACGGGGCCTAACTCTTAGCATCAAAGTCTGCCGGCTTCTTCCGCCGCTTCCGTAGTGTGTGCTGCATTGTGGTTAACCTTAAAGCTGGGATATGTAACTTTCAGACCAACACAACTTTGACGTATTAGTGCGTCAATGGCACACTGTCGCTATTTTCATGTTCCCAGATGTCTATTATATCTAATGTGTATGGGGATTAGCTTTTAGAGCACAATTTTATTGAGCCAGCAGGTGGCAGCAGCGCTCTCTGGGTGGTTTGAAAACTGCTAGATGCACTTCCCTCTACTGGACAGGGGATTACAGGGGAAGGAAACAAGCTAGAAACAAAATTCTTTTTGCTGATGAAAGTAGACAGTCCAGGATCTGGTCTTTCAGAATCTGGTTTCGGATTTCAGATAGTCATAGTACACAATATTCTGTGGGTCTTGAAAAATCTATAAAAATCATCAGAAACTGCTAGGAATATGGGAGTACCTGTTGTGAAATAGGCTGGTGGTTAATGAGTTGAACACGTCTCTAGTTTCTGGCTCTAAAAGTTTGTTTCTATCGCTAGTTGTCACATGCATTTCTGGTCTGTCACATCTTTAGATCAGCTTTTTCAGACAGAAAAGTGACAGAGGACCACCCTCACTCAGCCAATCAGATATCAGGCCAAAGAGATGGTGACTCAAAAATGACATGTTTTCTACTAAGATGAAGACTGCATAAACACGTCAGACCAAAGTTATGCACCCCAGCTTTAAACATGTTATTTGCGAGGCTAGTGAACTCTGACCTTTTCTTCTCCTCAGAGTCCAACCCGTTCCTTCAGTCAGTCCACAGGAACATGACGTCCAAACTGCTGCAGCTTCCAGACAAACACTCAGTGACAGAGCTGCTGCAGACATGGTCCCAGAGCGTGTACCAGGCCAGTGTGAGGTCGCAGTCGCCCCGAGGGACACACCAGGCCAGTGTGAGGGCTGCCACATCTGCCTGAGGTTGCAGACACTAGACCACCTGAATCTGATTCTGTTAGAAGTGAACTTTACTATATTTTTTCTTACTTTTTGAACTTGTGAATAAAATATTTTCTGTGAATCATGTTTTTGCATTTGGGGAAATACTGTGTTAGGATTTGGCCAACAGAGACGCCCAGACTTCCCTATCCACACACACTTCCTCCAGCTCATCTGGGGGGATCCCAAGGTGTTCTAAGCCTAGCTGAGATGCAGTCCCTCCAGAGTGTCCTGGGTCTTCCCTGGAGAGGTGTTCAGGGAGAATAAAAAACACATTCACCATAAAAGACTGAACCAGTTTCACTTCAGTAAAAATAATTTTATTACAAAAAACTGTTTAAAATTCAGAAGGAGAGAGAAAAGGCTCTGTAGGAGAGGTTTGTGAAGACATCGATGTGGTCACTGCTGCCCCCTACAGTCAGCACCTGGAACAACAATGTTAGAAGTCATAAACCCTGTTCCACTCTAGGCAAGGCAAGTTTATTTGTATAGCACAATTCATACACAAGGCAACTCAAAGTGAACAAAAAAAAACAGCATTAAAGTCATAAATAATCACAGCAATTAAAGAAAACAATCCCTCAGTTGTGTGCACAGCTAAACAGAACTGTTTTTAACCTCGTCTTAAACATTGTCAGAGAGGAGGCCTGTCTCACATCTTCAGGAAGACTGTTCCAGATTTTAGCAGCATGAATCTGAAAAGCAGCCTCCCCATGTTTAGTCCTGACTCTGGGCACTAACAGGAGTCCAGTCCCTGTGCTCCTCAGAGTCCGGGCTGGTTCATATGGGACTAACATGTCACTAATATATTTTGGTGCGAGGCTATGGAGAGACTTGTACACAAGCAGAGCTGTTTTAAAGTCTATTCTCTGAGCCACAGGAAGCCAGTGCAGAGACCTGAGGACCGGACTAATGTGGTCGTACTTCCTGGTTCTTGTCAGGACTCGAGCTGCTGCATTTTGAATGTACTGCAGCTGTTTTACAGCCTGTTTGGACAGACCTGTGAGCAGGCCATTGCAGTAGTCTAACCCAGTGGTTCCCAAAGTGGGGGTCGCGGGAACCCCTGGGGGGGGGGTCGCAAGATGATTTCCAAAAAAAAACAAAAAAAAAACAAAACATTTTGCCCTTAAATATTGATTTAGCATTTGATTTGATTCAAAAGGACTACTTGTTAAATTGTGTTAGGAGAATATAAAATATTTAAATTACGTTTGTAATTTTGTCCAGTCATTGACAGCGTCAATCAAAATCAAGTTACGCAGCTTACGTCACGCAGCGACAAAGCGTGTCCAGCTGTTGTTTGCTAAAACTAAAAGGTGTTTGGAGGCTTCAAACAAATAATACCTGCTTTAAAATGAAACGTGGTTAATATCCACAACAGAAAAACCCGGAGGGGGAGAAAAGTCACTTGTATCAGGGGTCAGGCTGATGGTGCGAAGAGACGGAGAGAGGGCAGCGGAGGGAGAGAGGGCAGCGGAGGGAGGGAGGGCAGCGCGGAGGGAGGGAGGACAGCGGTAGAAGAGGGTGGTAAAGAGGCCCGGCTTTTCGGAGTCAGAAGAAAGCGGCCGCCCGCTTTTAATGTGCGGACCTCTTTACCGCTGACTCCGAAAAGCCGGGCCACTTTACCGCGGTAGGAGAACAGTGAGGGCGAGCCACAAGAAATGCGCTCCACTTCTGCTGAGGAGGGAGCCCACCAAGCCCATCACTGTGTCACTACATGAGTAAAAATACGCAAGCCTCCTTTTTTGGGCTGGACAGTGCAGCTCGGTAGTGGCGCGAGTCTCTGCCTTACTCCGTATCAAGGAAATACATGCTCATTAACGGGAAGGACTGTTGAGGTGGGGGGTCGCGGGGGAGCAGCGCATTTATGATGGGGGTCGCGGGCTAAAAACTTTGGGAACCCCTGGTCTAACCTACTGGAGACAAATGCATGGATAAGAATCTCCAAGTCTACTTTAGACACTATGTTTTTGATCCTGGCAATGTTTTTTAGATGGTAAAAAGCTGCTGATGTTACTGATTTGATGTGGCTATTAAAATTTAAGTCTGAGTCCAGTATTACCCCTAGATTTCTGACCTTGTTTGAAGGTTTTAGGGAGAGAGACTGGAGGTGACTCTCTCTCTCTACTCCTCTACCCCTAATGCTTCCACTGGCCCTTCTTCAGTCCCTCTTGGACCTGGTTCTAAAGGAATTTCCCCAGATAATGGTTTGTGGGCAGGTTGCTAGGATACAGTACCAGATACTTGTGTGTAATGAAACACATCTACATAACTAGTTCTGGTGGAAACAGCTCTCGAAACATAAATCATAGTGTAATGAGTTTGAACAGATGGACAGAAGGGCGGGGGACAGTCTCACCCGGTGCTCACTGCTGCGGTCATTGATCTGGAAACAGTTGAGACTTGGGGAGGAGGTTGGGATCTGGGCCTTCACGTCTCCTCCCAGCATGCAGTGCGACACAAGGGGGGAGTCTCCCACAGCCAGGACCTGAGGCGACGAGATGTGTTACGAAAGACCCTCTACAGAAACAGACTGGGGCCTTACCATGTCCTGGTAAAACGCTGCGTGTCGTGTGCAGCCGTTCACAGGAAACACTGAGGTGGGAGAGAGAGAGCGCAGATGCCACAGGGCGAGCGAGGGACCGCCGCCACACAACTGTAATCACAACAACAAACTAAACCACAACTGTAATCACAACAACAAACTAAACCACAACTGTAATCACAACAACAAACTAAACCACAACTGTAATCACAACAACAAACTAAACCACAACTGTAATCACAACAAACTAAACCACAACTGTAATCACAACAACAAACTAAACCACAACTGTAATCACAACAACAAACTAAACCACAACTGTAATCACAACAACAAACTAAACCACAACTGTAATCACAACAAACTAAACCACAACTGTAATCACAACAACAAACTAAACCACAACTGTAATCACAACAACAAACTAAACCACAACTGTAATCACAACAACAAACTAAACCACAACTGTAATCACAACAAACTAAACCACAACTGTAATCACAACAACAAACTAAACCACAACTGTAATCACAACAACAAACTAAACCACAACTGTAATCACAACAACAAACTAAACCACAACTGTAATCACAACAACAAACTAAACCACAACTGTAATCACAACAACAAACTAAACCACAACTGTAATCACAACAACAAACTAAACCACAACTGTAATCACAACAACAAACTAAACCACAACTGTAATCACAACAACAAACTAAACCACAACTGTAATCACAACAACAAACTAAACCACAACTGTAATCACAACAAACTAAACCACAACTGTAATCACAACAACAAACTAAACCACAACTGTAATCACAACAACAAACTAAACCACAACTGTAATCACAACAACAAACTAAACCACAACTGTAATCACAACAACAAACTAAACCACAACTGTAATCACAACAACAAACTAAACCACAACTGTAATCACAACAACAAACTAAACCACAACTGTAATCACAACAACAAACTAAACCACAACTGTAATCACAACAACAAACTAAACCACAACTGTAATCACAACAAACTAAACCACAACTGTAATCACAACAACAAACTAAACCACAACTGTAATCACAACAACAAATACTTGTGCATGTGTAGATTCTCACCATCCAGTCGTTGTCTGTGGCCAAACAGCTGATCCACCGCCCCAACTGTGGCCGAGCGCACATCTGAGACACAGTACCATGTGACATCATCAGTGACATCATCATCAGTGTCCTCCTCAATGCTGGGATTTCGCTAGCGTTCAGGGGATTTCCCACATTTGTATTATGTAATTATCTCTTCTTGTGACTGGGTTCTGACAGGAGGGGGGGAGGAGGGGGGGATGAGGGGGGGATGAGGATGAGGGGGGGATGAGGATGAGGGGGGGAGACGTCATATAAAAGTGACTTCTGACCTCATATTTATGGACCTCTATGCAGTGAGCGCTCTGAGACTTCCTGTCGTCTGTAAATAAACAAAACATCACAGTTCATCACAGGGAGATATGGAGAGGAATGGGCCAAAATAACAGCTCCAGTGTGTTGAACCTGAAGAGCAACAGGGAACATGTGACCCACACACACAGATACTAGGGCTGGGCGATATATTGTGATATAGGATTTCAGCCATAAGTAATTCATATCGGTCGATAACGATATATATTGATAGTTTATTTATTTTATTAGTATTAGATAGCAATATGGCCTACGTGCAGGACTGTACAAGGACTCTACAAGGACTCCATGTTATGACTATGATGTGACTGTCTCTTTGTGACACGTATGTCTTTCGATGTGTGACGTGACAATGACTATATAAACTGTGTACTGCCTTTATTCTGTCTGAGGGAAAGAAACAGAGTAAACTAGTGGAACTTGAGAGAAACTTAAATAAACTTCCAGAGTTTGGCACACCACGATCCGTCTCTGTCTGCTTAAATCCTAACAGATTTGGTGGAGAATGCGCGGCTCGGTTTGTGCCATTCTCTGGATTGTTTTGGGGGAGTTTTGCTCTGTTTCTTTTCCTCTGCGTGGGAGATCGGCATGCTGTGTCTGGGAGCGGAGATTCCAGCAGGCTGGAAGAGCTGTTCCTGGATGCTTCTTGTCGCTTCTGTCACTTTTGTTTTTTAAATTGAAGATTCCGACGCGGAAAAGAGTTGGCAGACCTCTCGGACAGCCCGTGCGCACCTGTTTGACAAGAATAAGGTAAGCAGACACCTTTTTAAATGTAAAGTCTGCATAATTGGATACTAGCTAAATTTGGGTGTGTTTTTGAGGTCTGTCGAACTCTCTAAATTGTGTTCAAATAAGTGAGGATCCATAAGTGAAAAGGCCATAAAGTGAGTGAAGGATCCATAAGTGAAAAGGCCATAAAGTGAGTGAAGGATCCATAAGTGAAAAGGCCATAAAGTGAGTGAAGGATCCATAAGTGAAAAGGCCATAAAGTGAGTGAAGGATCCATAAGTGAAAAGGCCATAAAGTGTATAGGATCCAAAAAGTGTTGGCCATAAAGTGTATAGGATCCAAAAAGTGTTGGCCATAAAGTGTATAGGATCCATAAGTGAAAAGGCCTAAGTGAAACCATGGTGTAATAATAAAAGCAATTTTTAAAAAGGGAAACGTGTTAAGGAGGCCTTTGTTACAAAAGCTTTGAAATTGACGAATTTCAGGCTGATAAATGACAAAAGTTTAAAGAACAACATCAGTTATATTTGCTTAGCAAAGTAATCTTGAAAGTTATTCTTCTGTATCTTTCTGCCTGTGCGTGTGTGCGTCGCACTATCTTGCTGCCGTTGTCAGGGAAACGGCCCCTCCTTCGCTGCTCTGGCTGTGAATCTGAAGCAAAGCTACTGCTTTAGGAATTTGGCTTTTCATAGTAGTTATTCCGTTAAATTTGCTAAATTTGCCATTTGAACATTGTGTTAGACACAGTTAAACGTTTTTAAACACCATTAGGGAATAGAAGTTTTGAATTAGTATGTTTTTGAAACCCAAAGATTAGTACAAAAAGCTTTGCTTTTCTTTTTAAATCTGCTGCTTATTTTGTGAGTCCATTATTGTATCTCTGATATATTTCATAGCTGTTTGTGAGAATTTTTTCATGTATTTTTTATTTTAGTTACAAAAGCCGTTTTTCAAACATTTAAATTAGAATCTGTTAAAAGTGATTAATGATTGTAGACTTCGTCTAAAAAAGAAAGAGAGAATTAGGCTGTAAAAGTATTATATTATTAAGTTAAACTACCCAATTCACCCATTGCAAGCGGTGATGTTTTTGTTTTGACTACACGCGTGACCTTGCTGCTGCTCAGAGACATGAGGAGGCAGCTCCGACGCACAATTGAGTTTTATTGAACCAAATCCAGTTTAGCTGGAGCTAAATCTTTTGTTTGATTTCAAGTTATGTTTTAATGTTTAACAAATTAATGTTCATTTTTATAGAGATTTTTCATAATTTCATTTCATGGCGTCTTTCAAGAAACCCAAGGACGCATAGATAATTAATCACACAGTACAAAAGTATATAATACATGTTTTAAAGTTTAAAAGGTTGTTTGTTTTGAGTATAATTGTTGTTTTGATAACTTCTTTAGTTTCTGGTTTTAAAATGTCATCATTAGTAAGAGAATAAGTAATCTTTATTTACATAGCGCTTGGGAAAACCCAGAGCGCTCAAATTGTTTTGACTTCAGAGAGAAAAACAATCTCATTCGCATACTGATATCTATTGTTTTTTTTAAATTGGCTGTTTCAAGGATTGTTTTTCAGACTCTGGCACACTGTGGGAGAGGTCACTGCTGGACACTGGACAGCGCAAAGCCCACCCAGCCACAGGTCACAGATCAAAGAGCAAAGGGAAATGCCACCTCCTTGCCCCTCCCCACGCCACTGCAGAACTGAGTGGGTGTGAGAGAGACCGGGGCCATGAAAGAGAGGTATCTGGAGACGTGATGGTGGAGCATCAGGGAAAGACCTGAATGAGAGTTGAGAGTGTGTCCAGTTGGTTTACATCACCACAGTGTGACCTTTGACACCTACGGGTGGTTCGTGGAGTCTGGAGAGACAACCCCAAAATTCATACACACACACACACACACATACACTCACACATTCACATTTACATATAGATACATGAAAAAGCAGAACATGAAAAAAGCATTTTAAAAGTTTACTCCAATGTAAACACATATTTTTAATTGTCTATCACTTGAATCTTTAGTTGAATCAGTATTTTTTGGGACCAGAAATGTTCATTTGAATTCTATATTGTCATGGACTTAATTGACCTCTGTCCTGACACTTTTGATGTTTTGATTTTGTACTGTGTGAAGTAATTACATTGATTAGAATTAGATCTGATAAAAACACAAATTAGAGAAGTAAACTGCGCTTGCTTTTTGTCTGAGGGACAGAAGCAACAGCATGAATAGAAATTGTGTTAAAGTAGAATCAAAATGACTTAACCATAGAGAGTAACTATTGCATAACAAGCTGTGTACAGGAACTGAGACACTGCACCATTGACCAGAAGTGCATCGCAAATGACCTGATGTGCTTCAAGTGAAAAGACTGTATCTGGAGATCTGATGTCCAACTGGAGAGACCAGAGCCATGGCTTGGACCCTACTGATGTCCAATATGACCTGACCTGATGACGACTGAGACTCACCCTCAGGGGACCCTGAGGACCTGAGAGAGAAAAACTGGGGAGTGATGTTTATATTTTTGAAATCATACATTGATGAGTGCTAAATGAGACAGATACTCATGATTCTTTCTTTTGTTTTTGTTTGTCCCTAGCTTCTGGACATCTGATGATCTATTGGACACAGCCATTTGCAGAACAAGAACCAGCCAATGAAAACGTCTATTGCTGATGCTATTGCTACAACCAGAACCTGTGACCAAATGCAATATACATGTTAAGTATTCAGACATCTGACAGACAAAAATGTTTGAAAATGATAAAGTATAAGTATTGTAGCGTTTTAGTAGATGTTAAATAGTAGTAAAAGAGTAGAATTTGACTTCCTTTGTTGTTCATAAACATATTTCCACGTAAGAGTTAAAATAGTACCCTACAATGTTATCCTTTTGATAGATCAGCTATAATATTAGAATCAGAGTTATGTTACAGCCATTAAAAGTGACAGAAGTCACAAATTAGAAATATGCCTTTGCTCAAGCTGCAGCCGAGCTTTTGAGTTAAAAAATAGAGATAGATAAATGCATCAACCATAGATTCTTTCAAAAATAGAGATTATTTCCAGCCAGTGCTAATATCAAATGGTAAAGGGACCATTTCACAAGCATTTACTTCAAAAGTAGATAAAGTTAATTACAGTTTATGTACAGCAGGGGTGGCCAACCCGCGGCTCGTGAGCCGCATGCGGCTCTTTGGCTGGTTCCGTGCGGCTCTCGGGCTTTCACTCGACAAGCGTCAAAAACGCCTCGGTGGTGGCGCTGCCTTTCATTCCATATGTAGTTCTGACCAATAGTAAAGGCCGACTTCACTCCACTAGCCAGGCCACCAAAACAATCTGACGTCGGCGAACGTCAATTCTGGTTGGTCAGATGCGCTGTCAATCACTCTGCAGCTGCTACCTCAGCTGTAGCAAATATCATAACAAACAACACGTTGCCTCGAACCATGACGTCCGTACGGAAAACAATTCCTTGGTCGCTGGATGAGGGCAACACCTTCCTCAGTTTGAGGAGAGGACACCAGCCTGATCTCGCTGGTTCCACCAGAAACCAGAAGGTGTTTGTGGAGCTAGCACTAAGGACGGAGCAGAATGATTCCCACAAACATGACAATGCAGAGAAAAGTTAAAAAGCTTAAAAGTGACAACCGTGAAATGAAAGATCGCAGCAGCAGAAGTAGAGGCAGACCCGAAAAGTCTGGAGGTGGTTTGACCAAATGGATTACATTTACGGACATCGGCTAACACCGGCTAACATGCTAAAACCAGCTAACAACAGCTAGCATTACACCAGGAGATAAGCCAACTCTGCCTGGTGAGTGTCTGTCTTCAATCAAATGCAAAAGTATCTGGTCTTATACTGAGCATGTGTCTGTGGTTCTAAATCAGCTAAAGTGGTGTTGGTGTTATGTGTCAAATCTATATCTTTTACTAAAGACAGTTGTGTTTCTGCTGAACACTGGGTTGAAACTTGATTTTTTTTTCTTGGTTAGAGATTGAAAGCATTCATTTCGGAATCATAATTGATGTTCGCTGACGTGCAATTGTTCTGGTATCGACTCGCCCGGTTAGAACCAGGGCCAAACCATTAATAAAAAGTACCGGGGAGCGGTTGAAGCGAGCGGTTGAAGCGAGCGGTGGAAGCGGACGCAAACCGGGGAGAGTCGAGTCCAGCCCTTTAGTGCTGTACGAGTCAATTTCTGTCATTATCATGTTGATGACATTTACAATAAATCTGTCTGAGCAGAGCACACCTCTCTCTGCTCAGACAGATTGCATGTGTGTGCGCGTGTCTGCTCGTGTGCGTACAGTACGTGCGCGTGTGCGTGCGTGTGTAAGGGTTGGGGTGATGTTTATGTAGTGCACATTTGTATGATGTGGCTCTTTGCTGTAACACAGTAAAAAAAATTGGCTCTTAGTCTCTGACTGGTTGGCCACCCCTGATGTACAGTTTTATTAGATACTTGCCAAATTCACTTGTGTTCAAACATCGGTGAATGTTGACAATACAAAAAGTCCATATGAGTGTAGCCTAGATTAATGCCTAGATCAATGAGATAGATTACAACCAACAGAGATTTAAAAGCATTTTGATGCATTTGTGTATAGCACAAAAAAACAATAGTAGATATTTAGATATTGAGAAGTTTCCAGCACAAACACCATTGTAGAATAACTGACCCCAACCCCAAACCTGCTAAAATAGATTAGCTCTTGTAAGGATAATACTAATTTGATTAATGATGTTCATTCATCCCAAACTGCCTGACAATAATATCTTTAGATAATAAAAAGTAATAAATCACTGACCACTATAGAAGTGTAAATGTTGACCATTTGCCTTACTGTGTTCACAGTTTTATTCCTGAGAATGAGAATAGACATGGAGCAAAATCCCACTGATAATAAGCCACTGATAATGAGAGTGTAAAACCACAGAGAGATTTATTAGATTAAAATGTATGTTTAAGAATATGGCTCAATAGAAGCAAATATGCAAACATATTTGTAAATAGATTAGAATAGTTTTAAACTATAGTGAATAGTGAAAGTAAAGTACACAGTCTAAGATTAAAAAGTGAAAATAATACAGTGAAATAAGTGAAGTGAAGTGTAAACAATTAGCATTAGAATAAAAGTATAGAGTAATAAAAGTGAAATTAGCTTCAAATTTGAGACTCAGCTCGTTTTTGTCTGTGTTTTGACTGAATCTGCTGAGTTCTACTGTGTCCAATAGTTTTTGTTTGTTTTTTATTTTTGTTTGTTTTTATTTTTGATTTGTTTGTTTGTTTTTGTTTGTTTGTTTTTTCCCAGGATAGAGGATAAAATCCACTGATATTGATTTGATGATTATGAGTTTAATGCATACATTTTCTTTGTTTTTAATAATTTTTTAAAGTTTTTTTTTTGAATTTTTTTTTTTTCCTTTTTCCACTTTATTGATTGATCGATTTGAGTGATCACATGTGATTATGTGATCAAAGGGGAGAGTATTAGTATTAGATAGCAATATGGCCTACGTGCAGGACTGTACAAGGACTCTACAAGGACTCCATGTTATGACTATGATGTGACTGTCTCTTTGTGACACGTATGTCTTTCGATGTGTGACGTGACAATGACTATATAAACTGTGTACTGCCTTTATTCTGTCTGAGGAAAGAAACAGAGTAAAACAGTGGAACTGGAGAGAAACTTAAATAAACTTCCAGAGTTTGGCACACCACGATCCGTCTCTGTCTGTTAAATCCTGACAATTTTTTTAAAACGGAAACAAATACATTTGTTGTGTCGGCTAACACATGTTAGCAGCCTTGTTTACAGTCACGGATGAATGAAGCAGTCTCCCCCATAGTTAGTCCTGGTTTAGCTCTTGTTTTGGCTGTTTGAGTGTTTTATGTCCCCGTGACCTCTCCAGAAAAAGTTAACCTCTTGCTTTTGCCGAATTTTGCACATGCTGTTCCTCGCACGGACGTGTTTAACCATTGACAAGGCCTGAAACACGATCTTTAGATCCATGGCTATTATAATAGATCCATGATCCATGGACGCTCCACATGGTGCGGTCGTTGTTTTTGCATTTCCCAGAATGTTTTGCGTTTGTGGTCTGCTGTGATAGGTCGAGAAGCCTTTGCCTACATCCCCCAGAATGCCGTGCGCTTCTGACTCGGCTTTACTTCCTGTGTTTTCTTCCTGTTTTTTCTAACGGAGTGAAGTGAAACTATCGAACATTCTATCGACCCCGTTTTCTATTGATATCAAACACATGTCTATCGCAATATATATTGTTATCGTTTCATCGCCCTGCCCTAACAGATACACAAACACAGATACACACACAAACACACAAATCTCAGGTCACTGACCCCAAATCCGCACTGTTCCATCCTCTGACCCCGATAGGATCTGACCCTCGCGCTCGCGCTCACACACACAGTGGATGTAGTCCTGATGCCCCGCCAGAACACCCTGAAACAGAGTTGAGGTGAGGACAGGAGCAGTAGCTCTACGCTGAGCTCCAAGCTCCTCTTTACTGCACTTGTGAAAGACAAGGAACACGTCCATAACACTGTTACTATGGTTACAGTGAAAGCCCCACCCCTTCCTTGTTACATGGTTACTGTAAAGACCTCACCCCCTTTTGTTGCTATGGTTACCATAAAGGACACGCCCCCTCTTGTTGCCATGGTTACTTTAAAGGACCCACCCCTCCCTGGTTGCCGTGGTTACCGTGAAGGCCCCAGTCTCCAGGTCCAGCAGGTGCAGGTTGTTGTCTCCGCCTCCAAGAACCAGAACGTTCTCTCTGCTGCGCAGCATCAGGGCATTTATCTCTGGGATCTGAAGACCAGGTCTAGAACCAAACAGAGGCTAGAGGTTAGACCAGAGAGAGAGCGAGAGCGAGAGACCAGAGAGTGAGACCAGCGAGAGATCAGAGACCAAAGAGAAAGATCAGAGCCCAAAGAGACCGACCAGATGATTTAGACCTTGTCGTGTCGTCCTGCCATAGTCCTGCCATAGTCCTGGTTAAACTCACTTGTAGTCTGGACGTTTGGTCCACACTGGTTTGACATTCTGAAAAAAAAAAAAATAATACGTGTTTTAATCAAATCTAAAAATGAAACCAAAGCTCTGCTTAAGTCATTGTGACAGTAAAACGGTAGAAAATTGGTTTGGCCTTTTGTTTACAAGTCTTTCAGGGGGTAAACAGAACAGAGTCGCTGCTCAGCGGGGGCTGTTTCACACGGCTGTGAAACAAATTTGGACATGCACAGTAGCAGAGGAAAAATGTAAACAACAATGGCGGCGGGTACACCAACTAGCTACGTCCAAACAAAACCTCGCAAAGCTGTAGTTTCAGTTTCCATTTTTGCAGCTGCTGTTAAATTTAGAATGATGTTGGTTCTTTCACGTCTTTGCGGTGTCCTGAGGAGGATGTTGTTGAGGAAGTGGTTGTGGTGCTTTGGGTCGCGTGTGTCGTGTTTTAAAGATCCACTGCCCCCTACTGGCCGGGCGCCAGAACAACATTGTTTTCAGTCATCACGTAAACGCTGTGCACTTTGAATAAGGAGCCTGGTCGTTTTTGCAAATTGTTTTGCAGCATCTCTGCAGCGTCTCCGTCTAAATAGGAACTCAGACAGATCTCTGACCTTCTTGAGCAGGTGGCTCCAGCTCCAGGCGCTCACTTCTCCATTTCCACAGCTGAAAAGATGAAGATCTGAGGAGCTGAGACAGAAGACTGGACCTGCATGAGCTGAAGACAGAAAACCAGGGTTAGACCAGGTCCAGCAATAGACCAGGCAGAGACCAGAGAGAGAGAGCAGAGAGAGAGCAGAGAGAGACCAGAGAGACCAGAGAGACCAGAGAGAGAGCAGAGAGAGACCAGAGAGACCAGAGAGAGCAGAGAGAGAGCAGAGAGAGACCAGAGAGAGACCAGAGAGAGACCAGAGAGAGACCAGAGAGAGACCAGAGAGAGACCAGAGAGAGACCAGAGAGAGCAGAGAGAGAGCAGAGAGAGAGCAGAGAGAGAGCAGAGAGAGACCAGAGAGAGACCAGAGAGAGAGAGCAGAGAGAGAGACCAGAGAGAGAGAGCAGAGACAGAGCAGAGAGAGAAACTAGAGAGAGAGAGAGAGACCAGAGACTGGGCAGTGGCTGTGCAGTGGCTGTGCAAGGGTACCCGGGGCCTCAGGCAACAGAGTCCTTGGGGGCCCCGATACCGACCACAAAAAAAGGGTTTATATTACAGTAGGTATAAATATATATTTAATCAATTATAAAAGGTAAAATGTAATATCTATTACTTGTTTACATTCATATAAATTAAATGTAGACTATTTCTTATTTTGAACAAAATATAATAATTTAGCATGTATTTTTATAAGCTTGTTCACTGCACTCATCATGTTATAATCAATTACAAAAACTACCTATCAAAGTGTATTAATCCAACAAAATCTTAGCTCTTAGCTTAGATCTGCAAAAATAGCTTGTTTTTACCTTTTACCGTTCTTGAGCAATCTGACAGAATTTTATACATACACTGCAAAAAGTAAATTCTAAGCAAGTAAAAAAAATCTTGAAACAAGAAAAGAAACCTTGTTTTTTGTATTAAATGTTTTTTAATTTTGTCTAGCAAAATTTCCTTGAGAATAAAATTCTTATTTTTAGAATTTAATTCTAGCTTTATCTTATTAAGAAAAATGTGCTTTAAAAAGTAATATTTGGACCCGAAACAAGCAACAATTACTTATTTAGGTTCCTCTTAATTCAAGAAAAAATAAGAAAAATATTATATATAATTTAATTCAATGTAGTTTCACTTCAATGTGTTTGTGTATCGTCCAAAACCACAGCAGACGTTGCCTGGGAGGATTTAACAAAGTTGTCGATTCACCAACAACAGATCATAAAATCATACCGGTGGAACACAGGACATGCAATAATAACAAACACATGGAGCCATGTGAGGAGCAGGACGACCACTGTCCAGAAATGTTCATAAATGTCCTGAAATAACTCATATCAGCACTGCCCTTAGACCCTCCTGCATCAGAGGAACCACAGAAACCCACCTGACACTGACACAATACAATATTATTGGCCTCGTGCACGTGATGCACGTCTCCAAGATCATCTTTAATGGCACATATGTTTGTACAAAACTGTGATATGGAGTATAGTGCACATTAGCATCTGAAGAGATATTGTTATGGCAGTGTCTCCCAAAGTGGGGTCCGCGGCCCTAGATTTTTTAAGGGGGCTGCGGTGTTATGGTATTAAGCTCCTCACCCCCTCCCTCCTGTTCTTGCTGCTGTGGGCGTGGCTCTTCCTGCTCCCTGTTCCTGATTGGCCTACACACCTGCCCCTCATCTCTAATCATCTCCATGCCTGGGCATTTCCTCAGTCCTCTGTCAGGTCCTCAGTCTACATCGTGAGACAGGCCTTTTGCTATTTTTGCTAAGTTTTTGAAGTCCTCGTCTGATCTCATGTTTTGTGCTGCTCTCAGATTCTGGTGCCAGTTGCAGCCACTTCACTCCAGCTCCATTTCCGGCCCACCCTACCAGCCCAACCTTCATTCCTGTTGATAAACCCTGTTAATCCGTTCGTTGCATTTGGGTTCACTTCTTTGATCATAACAGATATGTATTGCTTATTAAGCCAATTTTGCTTAAAGGAATAGGCCACCGTTTTTACATACTGACATATGTTCTTACCTAGGGCAACAGTAGCTCAGTTGGTAGAGCATTGGCCTTTGGGCCTGAAGGTTGTGGGTTCAAGCCCACCATAAGAACTACTTCGCGACTCCCTCTGATGACTGCTGTCGTTGTGTCCTTGGGCAAGACACTTAACCCCACTTTGCCTGAAGCTCCCACTGAAAGATCTCAGCTCCTGTGGACTCACCACCTGCAGGAGGATCAGTGAGGGGCTGGTGCTATGTGTACTGGGTGCAGCTCTGACTGCTACCCCCCCGACCCAGAAATGGATTAAGGGGAAGAAAATGGATGGATGGATGGATGTTCTTACCTTAGACTAGTTTATACTCGCGTGGCGCGGAGCTTACGGAGGTGACGTGACGTCACCGCAAGGCCCTTACGTCGCCTGCCGCGCAGCATCAACATTTTCTAACTACGTAAGGGTCGCCGCAAGGAATCTCCGCTGTGATTGGTCCGTGTGTGTGTTATGGATAACACACACAATATCGTCCAGGGATATGGACGAGGCACTATGGAGCAGAGAGCTTTGTGCTTCGAAGGAAAAGCAGTTTGGGCTCAGAGCCTGATATACAGGAGACTGTGGACTATCTAACATATATATAACTTATATCTAACATATATATAACTTATAAACTGTTCCTGTCTTGTTTGAGTCGTAGCTGCGTTTGTTGCTTTCCTCCTGCACTCGTAAATCTTTCATGTTTGTCTCAGATATTTACCACTATTATTGTTTTGCTGTTTGTGCTGAAAACTATTTAATAATAACTATGTTTCCAACAAGAACTGTGTCTTTATTCACAGCATCACAGTTGAAATGACTTATAAAATAATGAATCCATAAAACTATCACATAAACCTACAGTAGAAACACGTGTAATGAGCTCAAACAGCTTTGTTTGCTATTGTTGTTCTGAAGAGGACAAAGTAGCAGCGTGAATGGGACCGCTCAACCGCTAACGTAAGCCACGCCGCGCAAGTATACACTAGGCTTTAGACATGTTGATATGTACCTGTTTGGTCTGTGTCCGTGCGCTCTGTCATGCAAACGGAGCACAAACGCAGCCTCTTCCACAGACTGTATAGCTCCAAATCAGCTCCCGTTAGAAGCTACCAAACTCTTCCACGTGTTCCCTATTTAAATACAGTTACGTGACGTGTTACACTACAAAGTAAAGTAACACAGAAATGTAACATGTCGATTTTCTCAGTGGATAAAAAAGGGGAACTATATTGTGAGGCGTTATAATACGAGGAGCGAGTTTGGTAGCTTCTAACGGGAGCTGATTTGTTCCTATACAGTCTGTGGAAGAGGCTGCGTTTGTGCTCCGTTTGCATGACAGAGCACGGACAAAGACAGGTACATATTAACATGTCTAAGGTAAGAACATGTCAGTGTGTAAAAACGGTGGCCTATTCCTTTCAAACCATTCTACAAATAGAAAAAGGCTGCTTAAAAGAGCAGAAAACAAGCAAATGTATCCATAATTAAACATTTATTTAAGCATTATTTCCAAAAATTATCCAATAAAAATAATATTTTGTTTAAATCTGACCACTCTATTGGAAGAAAATTTCTTAAATCAAGAAATATATTCTTGTTTTTTCCCCATTATACATTAGGATAATAATCTTATAACAAGAATTCTAGTCAAGGAAAAAAATCTTACCCCATTGCCTGATTTTTTTCCTTAAAATAAGCAAAGCTTGTTTCTAGCAAGGTACTTTTTGCAGTGTAGTGTATGTAATCCAAAATGCTACTCTCGCCCGGACTCGAACCCAGGCCATAGCGGCACAAGTGCTGTTACTAAACCACCAGACCACCAGCACATTCAACAGGTCTGCTCCAGGCGGGGTTTTAACTGTTACTGAAGAACGTGGCAAGTTTTGCATCAAACGAAAAGATTTTATCTGCCAACTCGTCACTGCAGGTAGCTGTTGTAGTCTGTACAAGTCGACCGCTTGTGTCAAATCAGTCGGCCCTCAGGGGCCCCCTGCTGGTTTGGGGGCCCCAGGCAGCTAGCTGCCTGCCTTGCCTGTTGGCAAGGAACGCCTCTGAGACTGGGTGATTGTACCTGCCAGTGTAACCTCAGTTCCATCAGACAAACAGTTAGTCCACTCCTTGTAGAAGTTAGGGTTAGAGAAGTCTGGACCAGGGTCTGGATCAGGTCTTACCTGTGAATGTCAGCACTGGTCTGTAGCTGAGAGGGGAGGAGTCTGGACTCAGAGCTGCAGACAAACTGACACAAACAAACACAATTAGAATGCAGTTGGCTGTTGCAGCCTCTCACCTGAAGAGGGCGACATCTCACCTGAAAAGGCCAATCTCTCCGTATCCGTTTCCTGCTGCGAGGAAGCGTCCACAGGGAGAAAAGCTCTGGGAGTACACGGACATGTGCAGCAGCTGCACGCAAAAAATATACACCAGGTCAGAAGGCGGTGTAAATGTGCTGAAGGTTGAAATGAGCGTACACAACACGCCAAAACAGGCATGAAATTTAAGATTTGGACAACAATAAACATATTCTCAGTCTGGCAAAATTATAAGCTGTGTTTTCATTGAGCTTCATGTTTCGAAATTTGAATTTGCGCATCAGAAAAAGTCTAATGGAAACACGCAAACTTTGAATAAATCACAGATCATGATGAGGAGCCTCTTCTGTTTCTTTGATTTTAAATCTGACTTGTGTGTATTATTTTCAGTGCTTTGTGATCCTGGTCTGTGAAAGGTGCTATACAAATACACTGCTGCGCAATTATGCATTTGTTTTTCCTCATTCACCTCTGGCCAAGCAACGTGTTTTTTCCTTAGTTTTGTGCATAAAGCCTCTCTCTCTGTATTGTACTGTGTTTGTTTGTTATTATTGCATATCCCGTGTTTGAACAGTTTGATTCTCTGTTCTGTTGTTGGTGAATCCACAACTTTGTAACTAGACTCCAGACTGTTGCTGCAGTGATTCAGGGCGATACTCGAGTCCATTTGACACGGGCACAGGTCAGAGTGGCAGCTGGGACAACACCCTCAACACAACAAAGCCTCATTGTTTGGTCAAAGTCAAAGTAAACATGGGATTTCAGTTCAAAGTTATCATGGAAACTCTCTCCCACTGGTCTCTCTCTCAATGGGCTCTCTCTCTCACTGGTCTCTCTCTCTCCCTCTCTCACTGGGCTCCCTCTCTGTGGTCTCTCCCTCCCTCTCACACTGTTCGATCTCTTGCTGATCTCTCTCTCTCACAGGTCTCTCTTTCTCTCTCACTGGGATCTCTCTCTCTCTCTCTCACTGGGATCTCTCCCTCTCTCTCTCACTGGGATCTCTCCCTCTCTCACTGAGCTCTCTCTCACTGGGCTCTTCTCTCTCTGTCACTGAGCTCTCTCTCACTGGGATCTCTCTCTCACTGGGCTCTCTCACTGAGCTCTCCCTCTCTCTCACTGGGCTCCATCTCTCTCTCACTGGGCTCCCTCTCTCTCACTGGGCTCTCTCTCTCTCTCACTGGGCTTTCTCACTGGGCTCCCTCTCTCTCACTGGGCTCCCTCTCTCTCACTGAGCTCTCCCTCTCTCTCACTGAGCTCTCCCTCTCTCTCACTGGGCTCTCTTTCTCTCACTGGGCTCCCTCTCTCTCTCACTGGGCTCCCTCTCTCTCACTGGGATCTCTCCCTCTCTCACTGAGCTCTCTCTCACTGGGCTCCCTCTCTCTCTCACTGGGATCTCTCTCTCACTGAGCTCTCCCTCTCTCTCACTGGGCTCTCTCTCTCTCTCACTGGGCTCCCTCTCTCTCACTGGGATCTCTCCCTCTCTCACTGAGCTCTCTCTCACTGGGCTCCCTCTCTCTCTCACTGGGATCTCTCTCTCACTGAGCTCTCCCTCTCTCTCACTGGGCTCCCTCTCTCTCACTGGGCTCCCTCTCTCTCACTGGGCTCTCTCTCTCTCACTGGGCTTTCTCACTGGGCTCCCTCTCTCTCACTGGGCTCCCTCTCTCTCACTGGGCTCTCCCTCTCTCTCACTGAGCTCTCCCTCTCTCTCACTGGGCTCTCTCTCTCTCACTGGGCTCCCTCTCTCTCTCACTGGGCTCCCTCTCTCTCACTGGGCTCTCTCTCTCACTGGGCTCCTCTCTCTCTCTCACTGGGCTCCCTCTCTCTCACTGGGCTCCCTCTCTCTCACTGGGCTCCCTCTCTCTCACTGGGCTCTCTCTCTCTCACTGGGCTCTCTCTCTCACTGGGCTCCCTCTCTCTCACTGGGCTCCCTCTCTCTCACTGGGCTCCCTCTCTCTCACTGGGCTCTCTCTCTCTCACTGGGCTCCCTCTCTCTCTCACTGGGCTCCCTCTCTCTCACTGGGCTCTCTCTCTCACTGGGCTCCCTCTCTCTCTCACTGGGCTCCCTCTCTCTCACTGGGCTCCCTCTCTCTCACTGGGCTCCCTCTCTCTCACTGGGCTCTCTCTCTCTCACTGGGCTCTCTCTCTCACTGGGCTCCCTCTCTCTCACTGGGCTCTCTCTCTCTCACTGGGCTCTCTCTCTCACTGGGCTCCCTCTCTCTCACTGGGCTCCCTCTCTCTCTCACTGGGCTCCCTCTCTCTCACTGGGCTCCCTCTCTCTCTCACTGGGCTCCCTCTCTCTCACTGGGCTCCCTCTCTCTCACTGGGCTCCCTCTCTCTCACTGGGCTCTCTCTCTCTCACTGGGCTCTCTCTCTCACTGGGCTCCCTCTCTCTCTCACTGGGCTCCCTCTCTCTCACTGGGCTCCCTCTCTCTCACTGGGCTCTCTCTCTCTCACTGGGCTCTCTCTCTCACTGGGCTCCCTCTCTCTCACTGGGCTCTCTCTCTCTCACTGGGCTCTCTCTCTCACTGGGCTCCCTCTCTCTCTCACTGGGCTCCCTCTCTCTCACTGGGCTCCCTCTCTCTCACTGGGCTCTCTCTCTCTCACTGGGCTCTCTCTCTCACTGGGCTCCCTCTCTCTCACTGGGCTCCCTCTCTCTCACTGGGCTCCCTCTCTCTCACTGGGCTCTCTCTCTCTCCCTGCTCTCGCTCTCTTACATTGGGTTCTCTCGCTCTCTTGTTTCTCTCGATCCCTGGCCTCTCTCTCACCGGTTGCTCTCTCTGGTCTCTCACATGCATGTTTTTTCTGGCCTCTGTCTGTACGATCAGCTTTTTCAAAACAGAAAAGTGAAAAAGAGAGGACCACCCCCTCTCATTCAATAAGCTCTCAGCTCAAATAATCAAATACTGACTTTTTCTGACACAAAAGATAAATTCCGCATGTTGTGGTATGATTTGCTAACAACTTTGCACATTAAGGCTTTTTCTAAATGTGTTATTTATTAGACTAAAGTTACGTCGCCCAGCTTTAAAAATGTGTCTCACTGCTCTCTCTCCAACACCTCACACACTCACCTCCACGGGGCCCATCGCGCCTCGCACTTGGGACAAAAAAGAGAAAAGAGAAAAAGATTCTTCAAAAATTAAAACGGAAAACAAGAGAAAGCGCGACAGGAAACAGCGCGGCCAGTGATGATGACGTAGCTGCGCACAGACTCATGCTGGGAGCTGTAGTTTTTGAGCCGCAAAGACAGCTGCTCACTGTCGACATCCTCATCATCTCTGTGGCAAGGGAGAGGATGATTCCGAACATTTGGAAACTACAAAGATTATACACTGGTATAAACTGGTTAGCCATGCTTCTAAGTACACACTGGTGATTCATGCTTCCTAAATCGTTTAGGGTTGACAACCTGTTGAACTGGATCGGTTTAGAGTCACGTGATTTGAACCTGTCATGTATAATGACTGGACACACGCGCACGTGATTTGAACCTGTCAAGTATTATGACTGCACGCGCACACAAATGCACGAGTTGAACCTGTCATGTATAATGACTGGACGCACGCGCACATGAAGTCTACTTTTACGTCAGACTTTACGCTGCACGTGCAGTGGTTCCAGTGTGACGTCAGAGACACGCCCCCCTCATTGAAGGGGGGAGGGGAGCGCACGCGCGCTGCCTCCCTCTTTTTTCTGCAGCATCACCCCTCCCCCTCCCCCCTCCGTGCGCGCTCCATGTCCACGCGCGCTCCCGCCTGTCGTGCACGCGCTGCTGCTGCTGGGGCCACACCGCACCGTCCGCACCGAGGCCCGGGACACAAGCCTTTGATCTGACGGGACACCGCACGAGCCGCGGGACGCAGAGGCAGCGCGTGCGGAGAGGAGCGAAGCGAAAGCGACGCGAACGAGGAGCGAAGCGAAAGCGACGCGAACGAGGAGCGAACGAGGAGCGACCAGTCAGAGGCCTCTGTGAACAAGCATCATGAAGGACCGTACCGCGGAGCTGCGCAGCGTGAGTGGGGCGAGGGTAGAGGGAAGAGGGGTGACGGGTGGGAGACCGGAGGACTGGGATGGGTCTGAAGGCGCTGTGTGATGTGGGAGACAGGATGTGAGTTTGGACACGGGCCTCGCGCCCTCCCGGTGCAGAGGCGCTGTCCGTGGTGCTGACGCCCCCCCTCCCTCCTCGCTCCTCTTTCCGCTCGCGGCGCCGCTGTTCCGCAGCGCAGGCCGCGGTGACACGCGCTGAATACAGAAGCGGAGGCTTCGGTACAGGCCCCGGCGTGGGGGGGGTGTAGTGTGTGTGTGTGTATCTTGGGGGGGGGGGGTTCCGCTCTGCCGCGCGCGCCGCAAAGGCCTCGCGGTGAATGCGGAGGAGACGTGGGGGGGTCCGGGTCTTACACACTGCTGATGGGACAGAGGGGATGAGGGTTACGGGGGAGTGTCTGTGGGGGAGGGGGGCCTCACCCACAGTCCGCTGCGGTCACCGCTGACGCGGCTCTGCGGCACGCGCCGCGGGTTCAGCCGGGTTCACGTGCACGCGCACGGTACCGGCCTGCGCGTACGCGTTCTGAATCACCAGAATCTGGTCTGGACCGGGACTGAACCAGGACCCTGGTCTTGTGTTGGATTCCATAATGAATATGTGAATGACACATTTTATATAACACACTACCACAGAGTACTATACAGTACTACGACACCGTACTTCACCTTACTACACAGTACTACATAGTACCGTACTACACAGTAGTAAACATTACACACATTCAACAATCATTAATTATTGCCATGCTTTGATAAAAGAAGAGTCAATAAAGATAACATCCTTCAGTTCACGGCTAAATTAATCTGTTTTAAACCTGGAGTTGTTGAAATGGTTGTGTGTCCTGGGTCATCGCCACTGTCCGACAGGAAAGGATAACACTCTAATAACTATCAAAAAAGACTGGACTTTGATATAAATTAATGCCTCTTACTTCTGCATTAACCAATTATCACCACAACATTAAAAACTTCGTCCATTGAGAAAGTCAAAGCGCTTGGGTTAAGTCAAAATTGCTTTCTAAAGCCTCCCTCCGGCAGTCTCCCCTCCTCTCTGCCCCTCTCTCTCCACATGCTTAACTAACTTCAAACACCTGTAGTTGCCAACGCTCGTGAAACCCACTTCTAGATACCGTTGTAATAAGCAGAGCCGAGGAGAGGAAAGTGGCAACACACGCGCTTATCTGGGAAAAACTATCGCATGCTGCAATATTGGTCTGACAAGAGGAAAGAATGCACCTGTAGGTAGGAGGAGGCGATAAGGAAACACGAGCCGTAAAATGGCAGTGCTAACACACAATACTCACTTTTTTATTTCCCGCTCCACTCAACAGCCCCGGTGTGAATTTAGAAATGTACTTTTATTTTGTGCAAGACAAAAGTCAAGATAAGATGAAGGTGTTAGCATATCCAGATCACAGCATGTTTATCTCACTTAGCAATTGTTATTATTATTTTTCTGCTGGAGAATTTTGTTTTTAAAGATGGTTTTTATACAGAGAGAGCTTGTAATATCAATGTTCAGAAAAATTACACAATATCGTGAAAAGTTATAACAATTCTCTCATTGCACATAAATTTGCAGCTTGTCCAGGGGCCCCCATCACTGTCACTGGATCTGACCGGGGGCCCCCAATCACAGAGAGAGACCAGAGAGACCAGAGAGGACACCAGAGAGAGAGAGATCAGAGAAAGACCAGAGAGAGACCAGAGAGAAACAGATAGGGACAAGAGCGACCAGAGAGAGACCAAGAGAGTGACCAGTGAGAGACCAGAGAGAGTCCAGAGAGAACCAGATAGAGTCCAGATGAGAGAGACTAGAGTGACCAGAGGAGACCCCTGGAGAGAGAACAGAGAGAGGGTCAGAGAGGGACACCAGAGGGAGACCAGAGATAAAGACCACGTGAGAGATCAAGGAGAGAAGAAAGCGGACCGAGGAGAGAGAAACAGAGTCTAGGATTCTGGGTAATCAAGTAAGGAAATCTATGGGAGGCCCACCATTTACTGTTTTTCCAGAGCTCAGACATTACCCTCAAAACCACGCTCTTTTTGCCTCAGTTCCAGTGAAACTCATTAACCCTGATGTGAAAACCCTCTGTTTCCTTCGTCTTGGAAATTTCTGAAACACGTTGTAAAAAAAAACATTTTCTCCGGCTCTGCATACACCGCCGCACACGTCTTCAGTACCACATCTCCTCGACGCAGGTTCCCCCCATTAGTTGCTTTGTCTAAATGATAGGCTTTCACTTTCTGGTCGCCGCCAGGTGGCCCCTGCGCTGTCATCCAATTCAGACGCCAATTTATTTTAATGTTGCAAATGTGTAGAGTAGAAATTACAGCTTCAATCACTTCCGTTGTGCGCCACCGTTTTCTGGCACAAACGAGCCACATGGGGGACAGCAGTAATAGCTACGCCGTCTGATGTCCAATGTAAATATAGGCTGTGTTTGCGCTGTCTCCCGGCGCCAATAGGGGGTTAAACTAATGGAGCTGCTGTTGTTTTTCCGAAAAAAGAATGGGCACGGGCAGAGCTAGCGACTCACTTCATCTTGGCGTGTGTTGGAGTCCGTGCGATCGACGGGAGTTGTTTGGTTCGCTCTGTTCCCAGCGGCTAACGTCGAGAGCTGTGGTGTTCTGTTGTGATTAATGTGGAGCTCGGAGGAAGATGCAGAGCTCTGAGGAATGGGAGACGGAATGTGGAGTTTATGATTATAGACAGGGGTAGGTGGTAGGTGTGTGTTAAAAGTGAGTGTCTAACTTTAAAACCTCAGAATGTAACTGTAAATGCAAATTCATCTCAAATCATCCTCCATCCTTTGACGGCGTGTTTTCTGACCAAGAGACAACACGTTCAGCCAACGACCAATCAGCAGTCTCCTTTTCACTTTTCAAACCCTAGTAGTATTCAACCACTCAAGTTTACAAAAGACATCATACACATTCACAAGCATATACAACTTATTTGGTGAAAATCTTTGACAGTGATGGGAATAACGGCGTTACTAGTAACGGCGTTACTAACGCCGTTACTTTTTTCAGTAACGAGTAATCTAACTAATTACTTTGACAGTAACTATAACGCCGTTATCATTTCTGACATCCCGTTACTGCGCGTTACTCAAGACGCACAATGAACGTGTTGTCATGAGAGAAGGGAGGATGAGAAAACCTCTCAGCAATTATTGGCTGCTGATGTAAATCATATTTCCTTTACAATCTACATGTCTACAGTTGAGAGGATGGCTCATAAATTGTGTTTTTGAAACAAATATGGGTCTTAATCGCGCTCAACCACAGCTTGTATCACCGTGAGGTCAGCCACAGAGGAGCGCATGTGAGCGCAGAAGTCGGCTGCATACAATTCCATCGATAAGCTCCTTGCTCTTCCTGGTTTATCTGCTAAGGGCTGCAACAGGTTTGGCTAACATACATATAACACATTTTTACATAATCTAAAATGCACATAGGGTAATTTTTCAATTACTATAGGAATGATAAGAAAGAGAGGTGAAGTGTAAGACGGTTGATTTTAGAAATTGGATGCAGCCGGCTGCAGCAAAACAGAGTTTACGGAGGACACACGCGTTTTGTTTTACGTTTTAAAACTCATTACTAGTAACGCCGTTATTCCCATCACTGCTCATTTCCAAATGGAGGATTACATATCTACGCTCAAACCATTCACTGGATTTAAACAAGGAACTGGTCTGAACCGAAGTGGACTGTGCAGGTCATTTATAAGGTAAGTTTTGTATGAACAAACAATGCGGGCATAAAACATATTTTGCTGTAGCCAAACAAATTGTCCACTTGATTTATATGATGTATATGTTCATCTGATTGGACTGAAGTCAGTGCTTCACCAGCCTCACCGCTCGTCACCGGTGTTTCCACATTCACAGTGGCGGGCTTTACAGCACAGACAGAGATGAAGAGTGAACAGGACTTCAGCAGCAAAACAGCCTTTTCTAGATGGAAATATTGGCACTGTTAAAGGTAAAAATGCGCACGTCGGGTGCACATTATGTTCCAGAACAAAACGAAAAAGTAACGCAATAGTTACTTTTACTGGTAACTAGTTACTTTTATAGTGGAGTAACTCCGTTAGTAACTCAGTTACTTTTTGGGAGAAGTAACTAATAACTATAACTAATTACTTTTTCAAAGTAACGTGCCCAACACTGGCTAGGACACAGGAGGTAGGACACAGGAGCTAGGACACATGAGGTAGGACACAGGAGCTAGGACACAGGAGCTAGGACACAGGAAGTAGGAGGTAAGACACAGAAGATAGGACATAGGAGGTAGAACCTGGGAGGTTGGAGGTAGGACTAACCGTGGCAACCTGTGACCCCAAGTCTCGGAGGTCGGCATGTAGGTCACTGAGCACGCTCAGTCTGGTTGACAGATCTCCCACAATCCTCTGCTGCTGCACAAGCCCCTCCCACATTCGCCGCACACTGTCGCCCTGGAAACAGAAGCAGCTCTGTGATTCAGCGTCATTTTGGCCCGTCCGCTGTCAAGCAACTTAATCAGGGGAAAAATCTAGGAGCAAAGTTCCTGACGGCGTCAACGACATCCAACACAAACATAAAAACACACAATCTGGTGAATTAATTTAACTTACGGTTTTTCCATTTTGCCTCAATGAGTGCACTTAAGCTTAAACCAGCTAACCAAACGAATAGTAGACAAGAGGTGGGAGAATGGAATACTTCCTAATAAGTTCAATCAGTTCAAGCAGTTAGAAAACTCAAGCTAACCAGCAGAGGTCCGCGGCTAGTCTATGCAAGACAGTTTTAGCATTTAGCTTACTGTATAGAACGGACCTTGGTTGCTGTGATGGCTCATTAATACAATTTTTTCTCACTTTCTTTTATTTCAAAAGGCATTCTTGTGTTTTGTTTTTTGTGTATGGTTCAATAAATTGATCTAAAAACATATTTTAGCCTTTATTTGACTGTATTGATTACTGAAATTGCATTGACTTGCAGTTTAATTGAAAGTAGCAATATATACTATATATTAATGCTAACCTTTTGAAAAATGCTAATGAAGCATTTAGCATTTTACTTTGGACAAGAGCAGAGAAAATGGTCCAAACCAAGCGGCTACTCCACCCTGTGACCTGTCCTTCTCCACCCAGCGGCTACTCCACCTCTGCAACTGTGACCTGTCCTATCCCACCCAGTGGCTACTCCACCTCTGCTGCTGTGACCTGTCCTACCCCACCCAGTGGCTTCTCCACCTCTGCTGCTGTGACCCATCCTGCTCCACCCAGTGGCTACTCCACCTCTGCTACAGTGACCCGTCCTGCTCCACCCAGAGACCACTCCATCTTTGCTGCTGTGACCTGAAGGCCTGTGGCTGGTTAATACTATTATTAGCTTTTCAGAATGCTCAATTTTATTTTCGCTGCTACTGGACACCTGAATTTCTCCTACGGAGATCAATAAAGTATCTATCTATCTATACTGTATATCAAGCTTCTTTTGACAGGGTTTTGTAACTTAGCTTGCTACATTTTTATGGGTGGTAGGTTCTGTGTAGTAAAGCTGAATTTTTTTGTAGAGGAACTGGTAGATTAGCTCACTGCACAAATCAAGTAGCTTGCCCATCACTGATTGGAAGCATATGTCCACAAGCACTGTGTCCTCCATTGTCAGTCCTGGTGTAATCCTGCTTTAGTTCTTGTATTGGCTGTTTTTGAGTGTCTTCGTCTTCCTACTCTGAACAGCTTGTGTCCCCGTGATCACTTTGCTGCTTTCTGATTGGTTGTTGCACATGCATCAAGCAAAAAAGTTGAGAAATGTTTTTCACCTGCAAGTCTCTGTATAAACCACCCCGTCATACCGCAAAAACATGACGTACAGTACGTCACCATTGTAAACGCCTGTAACGTGAGGTCTCTGAAACAGGTGTAATGTGAGGTCTCTGAAACAGGTGTAATGTGAGATCTCTGACACATGTGTAACGTGAGGTCTCTGACACAGGTGTAATGTGAGGTCTCTGACACAGGTGTAATGTGAGGTCTCTGACACAGGTGTAATGTAAGGTCTCTGAAACAGGTGTAATGTGAGGTTTCTGACACAGGTGTAATGTGAGGTCTCTGAAACAGGTGTAATGTGAGATCTCTGACACATGTGTAACGTGAGGTCTCTGACACAGGTGTAATGTGAGGTCTCTGACACAGGTGTAATGTGAGGTCTCTGACACAGGTGTAATGTGAGGTCTCTGAAACAGGTGTAATGTGAGGTTTCTGACACAGGTGTAATGTGAGGTCTCTGACACAGGTGTAATGTGAGGTCTCTGACACAGGTGTAATGTGAGGTCTCTGACACAGGTGTAATGTGAGGTCTCTGACACAGGTGTAATGTGAGGTCTCTGACACAGGTGTAATGTGAGGTCTCTGACACAGGTGTAATGTGAGGTCTCTGACACAGGTGTAATGTGAGGTCTCTGACACATGTGTAATGTGAGGTCTCTGACACAGGTGTAATGTGAGGTCTCTGAAACAGGTGTAATGTGAGGTTTCTGACACAGGTGTAATGTGAGGTTTCTGACACAGGTGTAATGTGAGGTCTCTGACACAGGTGTAATGTGAGGTCTCTGACACAGGTGTAATGTGAGGTCTCTGACACAGGTGTAATGTGAGGTCTCTGACACAGGTGTAATGTGAGGTCTCTGACACAGGTGTAATGTGAGGTCTCTGAAACAGGTGTAATGTGAGGTTTCTGACACAGGTGTAATGTGAGGTTTCTGACACAGGTGTAATGTGAGGTCTCTGACACAGGTGTAACGTGAGGTCTCTGAAACAGGTGTAATGTGAGGTCTCTGACACAGGTGTAATGTGAGGTCTCTGACACAGGTGTAATGTGAGGTCTGTAACACAGGTGTAATGTGAGATCTCTGACACATGTGTAATGTGAGGTCTCTGACACATGTGTAATGTGAGATCTCTGACACAGGTGTAATGTGAGATCTCTGACACAGGTGTAATGTGAGGTTTCTGACAAAGGTGTAATGTGAGGTTTCTGACACAGGTGTAATGTGAGGTCTGTAACACAAGTGTAATGTGAGGTTTCTGACACAGGTGTAATGTGAGGTTTCTGACACAAGTGTAATGTGAGGTCTGTAACACAAGTGTAATGTGAGGTTTCTGACACAGGTGTAATGTGAGGTTTCTGACACAAGTGTAATGTGAGGTTTCTGACATAGGTGGAGGCTGTGTAAAGCTACGTTCACACCGCCTACGCTTGAACGCAGCGTCCAGTGGCCGCACTGGATCCACATTCACTAAATTTCAGCCGCATAGTAATATATCTGAATTTCTGCCCTGCGATGCCCCAAAACTCAGGACGGAAGTGTTCACGGAGCTGCGCCATAGGTGAACATGTTAGCCGCACTTGTTTACAGTCATGGGAGAAAAAGAAATCAGGCTGGAGGCATATGTTCACAAGCACTGTGTCCCTTCCTGGTTTAATCCTGGTTTAATCCTGGTTTATTCCTGGTTTAGTTCCTGTTTTGGCTGTTTACGAGTAACTTCAGGCTTCTCGCTCTGACCACTAGTGTCCCAGTGACAACTTTGCGGCTCTCTGATTGGTTTCCGCACGTGTGGCCACCGGAAAAAGTTCAACAATGTTCATCTCCTCCACACCACAACGACGCGTCTGCCGCACAGGACAAACGTGCGTGCCGCGAGGCACATGCAATTCCTCGCACGGACGGACGTCACCGTTGACTTTGCATTGAAACTGGACGCAACGCACGATCCGGAGTGAACGTAGCTTTAGTCTTTAGCTGCATTAGCCTTAAGCTGTGTTAACCCTTAGCTCTATTAGCCTTTAGCTTAGCTTTCACACTCACAGCAGTGAAGGTCGCCGACAGTGGCTGCAGCAGTGGGGGGGTCGGGACCTGCAGCTGTGCCGCCATCAGGTGCAGCTGGTGGGTGGGGCCTTCGTAGCTCAGCTGCGATGCAGAGACTGTTTTAGCGTGTAGCTGTGGGAGACAGAGGAGGATCTTCTGTACCACAGCCTGAGCTCTAAGCCAGATCTGCGGAGAGGCGAGCAGGGAGGCTGGGTCGGAGGGCAGTGGAGCGGAGTCAGCCAGGCTCAGCAGCAGGACGAAGGCAACAACTAAACCAGGAAACATCATGATTACTCAGTGTAATACAAATATGAAATTTTCATGACTGAACCACTCAGATACCCAGAAGAAAAGAATGTGATATACTTCACAATCACATTAGTACTACGACCAAAACTATAGCAATACTGCTACTGTCACTGCTACTCCTACTATACACTTAATACGCAGTTACTACACAGTTACTAACCAGTTACTACAGTGACTATAATGAGAGACAATAGACTTACTGGATGAAATGTAAATGACAAGTTCTGATGAGATGGAGACACATGATTTGCTCATATTTTACAATGAGACTACATATGATGTTTGAAGAAAAAAAGTTAGAAATCCGAGCTTTAAAGATCCAGGTTTAAGCGGTTATTGCATATTGTACATTCCTAGTCTCACTGGGACTGGGAATTAAAATCTGATTCCAGACACGTCACAAACGTCATTTTCTTAGCATTTTCGTGGCGCGACGTGTCCTGGATTCCTGTCATTCCACAGACACCAAACCTGAGTCTGTCCTCTCTCCTAACCCCGAAGAGAGGAGAGGAGACGAGTGGCGCGGGTCAAACTTCTTCAGAAAGTTTGGGTCAGACTCACCTCCTTGGACCCCGAGTTGCGCGTGCTGTGCGTGAGAGCATGCGCGCTCACCTGTGCTCGTGCTCATGTCTCCGTCCGCGTGTCCGTGAGTCTCGTGCTTCCATAGGGATCGTGCTCGTGGGCCTTTTATCCACGGCCCCCACCGGGAATTTAATTGACTCCCGTCCCGTGCGACTCATCCACGAAAGTCCCGATTAGACCTGTGTTACGTAACTACCGCGAGTACTACGCAGTACTGGAGTATTACAGAAGTACTTCAGACGTCACATCTGCGTCAGCTTTCACAACAGCACAAACACTTCCTCCACTTGCGACTCAAGTACTACAGTACTACTACTACTATAGGACTTCTGCACTGAAATTCTGCTACTACTACTAACACTACTCTCAGCAGGAGGGTCTTGCCTCCTGCTGGTGCCCAGAGTCAGGACTTTCAGATATATGCAGCTAAAATCAGGAACAGTCTTCCTGGAAATATGAGACAGGCTTCGACAGATCTGAGCTGCTACAATTGTTTTTAGAATGTATTATTTCAAAAGAATGACTGTGCTGTGATGATACCTCATTTTAATGTTCCAGTCTTGCTTTGTAAAATACTTTGAGTTGTGTCAGATAAAACTTGGCTTCTGTGAAATGTCAGACATTTGTCTGTATTAAAACAGCATCAGTGACCAACACACAAGTACAGCGGAGCTTAGGGCACAAGGGCTGTCCACTCACATGTTACTACTACTGCTAACGCTACTGCTACTTCTAAGACTGCTAATGCTACTCTTACTGGTGTTACTACTACTACTGCTGCTACGGCTACTGCTAGTACTACTGTTACTACTACTGATTCTATGGCCACTGCAACTGCGATTGTTATACTACTACTACTACTACTACTGCTACAGCTTTTACAACGGCCACTGCTGCTTTTACTACTACTACTACTTTTACCACTATGGCTGCTAATGCTGCTGCTATTTCTACTGCCACTGCTACTATTACTGATAATACTCAATTACTGCTGCTGCTGCTACTACTACTACTACTGTAGTATGTGTACTTTTCCTGTGTGCAGCCCTCAGTGTTTCTCAACTTGTGGAGCAGGACAGTGCCCTCTGGAGTCCCCCATGACCAGTTTTTTAAATGTTATTTATAAAGTTGTGGTGGTGAAACCCAACCCCTTAAAAATAAAGCCTATCTAATACATAACAGCAGTAATCAAACCTTTATGAAAATAAATCAAAAGCTTCTAGCTTGTCTAAAACACAGCAACATGAACCTTAACATGCACCAACACGAGGGAACACACAACTCCAGTGTTAAAATCTCTCCTCTATCAAATTTGAAATCCTTCTTTTAACATTCATTCCTTCCTTAAGATCTGCTTTATTAATCAATTTGTGGGTCGGGGGGTGGGGGGGCAATCACTGCTTCCAATCAATGTAGGTCGAGAGTCCACAGAAGGATGGCTGCTCCATCAGCGATGACAGGACCTTGGTCTTTCAGCAGGGCTTCAGGCAGAGTGGGGTTAAGTGTCTTGGACACAACGACAGGACACGTCTGAGCGTGAAGATGGAGTAGGTCTTGTGGGGGGATCGAATCCACAACTATATTAGACCCGAAGATCCAGGATGCAAGGACTATAGACCAGTGGCAATAACATCTGTAATAATGAAGACTTTAGAGATGCTAGTACTCTTGACTGTTTAAACCACAGGTCGACAGGACTCTTGACCCCCTGCAGTTTGCCAATCAGAAGGACATAGTATGTCAGGCTAGGAAAGAACATGTCTGGGACTGTTGTGAGCTATACAGGAGCACCACAGGGTACCGTTCTCGCTCCTTCACAATTTACACTACAGACTTTGCACACAACTCTACAATATGCTACATACAAAAATATTCGGAGGATCCTGCTGTGTGGCATGTGTGAGGGGGGATGAAGCAGAGTACAGCTGCTGGTGGCTTTCTCAAACTGGTGCGAGATAAATGATTTGATCCTTAATGCGTCCAAGACAAAGGGGATGATCATTGACTTTCACAGGAGCCCCTCCCATCCACCGGCCACACCGGTTGAAGTGGTACAGTCCTACAAATACCCAGGAGTCCACCTGGACCACAGACTGGACTGGTCAGCTCAGGCCAATGCTGGTTTTAAGAAAGGTCAGAGCAGACTGTTCTTCCTGAGAAGACTGAGGTCCTTTGATGTGTGCTTTCAGGTGTTGCACATTTTTTACCAGTCTGTGGTAGCTAGTGCCGTGTTCTTTGGGGTCGCGTGTTGGGGCGGCAGTCTGACCTCAGAGACAGTGGCCGGCTCGACAGGCTGATCAGGAAAAGTTTCTCTGTGCTGGAGAGAAGGATGAGGGCTCTACTGCAGGGCATCCTGGGTAACTCCAGACACCCTCTGCATGACACTATGGCTGCTCAGAGTAATCATAGCAACAGGCTCCTATCACTCCGCTGCCAAATGGAGAAGGCATATGGAGAAGGGATCTCCATATGCAGCATCTTGGACAATCTGCTGGGGAAGTATATGGCAACAGCACTATCCTCTCCTATTCCTTCTTTATCTGTCGTCATTATCACTTCAGCCGTAGTCTGATCATCACTATTGACCCGCTGTCCCAGTGTCTGTTTCATGGTGTGATAAAGGAACCCCTGAATCCAGCCTTTTTCTTCACTTTTTTTCTGTGTTTCTGAGTGGTTCTTTGCCGATGCAGGAGGCACTAAGCAGGTCATTGATGATCCGGACATTTCTGAAAAGGTTTTAACGTTTCTGGACCGGTCATACAGCTCTATATGGACCGATGGCTTCTATGTGTTCGAACTGTTTGATTCTCTGATCTGTTGTTGGTGAATTCACAAATTTGTATTGTCCTTCAAGGCGACTGCTGTTGTGATTTGTGGCAATACACAAATAAATTGAATCAAAGTGTGATTTGGTGAAATGTGGAAACTAACCTCCTTTCAGTGTGAAGCTGTGACTCGTGATGAGGTCATTATGTCTCAATCGGAGACTAAAGCCTTTAATGTCTTTAGTGTTGTAACATTTTAACTTTTCAACTTTTGGAAACATCAAAAACTCCAGACTTCAAAAGTGCCGGCAGTTGGAGGCAGTGTAGGGCTCGGGAGGCAGATCATTGGCTCATCTTTTGGGAATGCCCAAATTGAAAGCAATTCACTCTAAAACTTCACACTATAATAATAAATGTTCTGAAAATTATAATACCAATTGTAGTTTACCATCCTATTCCTGAACTGTTTGGACAACCAAACCAGATATACAAACAAATATCTCTTTTCCATTATGATCTCTGCTGCTAAAAAGACTATTACAAGACGGTGGCCACTGTGGCAGAGCCGAAGAGTATTGTAGGTGAGATTTATACAATAAAAGCAGTTTTCTATTTGTCTTTTATTAGATTATGGTCTAAATGTGTCAGATAGATACACTACCACTACAACCAGATTTTTTGGAGGTCCAAAATAATTGATCTATGTCCCTTTTAATCTGGTTTATGAAATTTGTTTTGAATTGTATTTTATTTTGTAAAACCTACTAAATGTGTATTTAGATTTTTTCTTATTTTATTTAATCTCTCTCTTCCTGTACATACTTAAACCTAAATATAGTTGTGAAAAAAGAAAAAAGTTAAGTAACATTTTTAACAGTGTTTTAAAACTATGTTGTCTAATTATTCACTGTCTTCTCCTCTTCTGGGCCTGACCTAAGGGGTCAACCCTCACAACAATCACCAGTATACCTGTTGGAGATATTTCTCAATTTTAGATATTTGTTCTGAGACTCTAATTTAGTACTTAGAACTTGCTCAGTTAATTTGTTTGAGATCAATTTGCATTTATCATTGCATATTTAATGTGATTTTGTCATAGGGTTATATAAGCCTTTCGTAGGAGGGAAGTTTTGTAAAAAAGGGATTTTTACCAGCATGGAAGAGGCTCAAGACTCCACACTTTGCCTCCAGAAAGAATCCGTAGCTATAAGAGATATCTCACGTGACGTCACGATGCCTCGAACTCGCGGGGCATCCGCCATACTGGAGGACAAGCAAACGCTGTATGATAGTGGCGTGCACCCGGGACCGCATAAACATGTTCAAAATTTTTGCCGTTTTTGGCTGCAGTAAAAGGAGAGACAGAGAAAATAAGTTGTGTTACCGACTGCCAGCCGTCCTTACTTCACACGGCTCCAAAACAGAAGAAATCTCAAAGAAACGAGAGAGAAATGGCACAACCATACGCAACAACAAAAAACTAATAGCCCCCAGAGCGCCCGAATATGCTCGGATCATTTAATTTCTGCTAAGTGAAATCAATTTGATGGCGGATTTAGTGTTATTCCGAAACAAACATAAGTTTAAGGATAAAACATATCTGTCTGACTGCAACGTGGGGTTGCTCCATAGACTGTAGCTTAGCTTGTAGCATAGCTGTTATATATTTGGTCTCACACAGGCCCTCGCCCGGTTCACAGGGGATCTGACTTACCGAAGGCCAGCAGACATGTGAACGACTGAGCCGTGCTCCAGGGTGCCCCGTACTAGTATTTATTAATAAAATATACGGCTCCTCACAGTAGACGCAGAAAGCTCCATTGATTTGAATGTAATCTCATTATTTCCACTGCAGTGTAGCCACACATAGATCCATGGTGTAACAATAAACACATTAAATGTTAATCGGAGAATACATTATACATATACATTCTTAATACACGTGCACAGAGGTTTTCAGAATTTTCTGTTCACGTTTTCATGAAAAAACCCTGTTTTCATGAAAAAACACTGTTTTAATGCGACCGCGGTAAACCTGGATGTAACGATAAACATACATTTTAGGACGCATTTCCAGAGAATCTGCTTCATGAATTTAGGTTGAGTATATATTTGGGTCACTAACTGCTGAAGTTGAACGTCCAGTTATAGATAGCTAGCAGGGCTGTTACTCGCCGAGGTTGTCCTCCAGTATGGCTGCCGTGGCTGCTAGTCACGTGACCGTAGGGTTTTGGTCAGTGTCCTGAAGGAAGCACTCTTCCCTGTCCCTGATGAAGAATGGTAGCCCCACAACATGATACTACCCCTCCCTCAGATTGATGACAGAGCTAGTGTTGGCCTCCTCTGACCACAGCAGGATGCTGCCCTCCTTCCTCACACTGAGGACTGTATGTAAATAAAATTTAGAGAAGTGTGTGGTGTAATTCATTCTTTGTTTTAATTTGATTATTTAGAAAAAAGATTGAGCCAAAGCCAGCTAAACTTCCCCTAACAAACTGGCAACCCAAATGAGCCTCTTTCTGCTCTTCTGCCCTGAACTCAGTTCTACAGTTTGATGCTTTTCGGAGCTGGAGCTGCTCCTTTGAAAGTTACAGAGAGGAGCTTTAACATATTTGTCACGCGCAGGCGCAATGGTACCACGGAAGTGACGCTGCAGAATCAACGCGTTTTGCTGCTTTACGAAAACAAACCCAACCGTGGACAGGTCTACGAGGTTATTTTGAATGTAACCGCTCTAAAGAAATAGCTTTACATCCACAAAGCTCTAAGAACAGAAGACACTCGACCCAGACCCACAAACGCAGAACTAACCCCCGAATCATGAAGGAGACCGCGGCCAAGCGACGTGACAAAGCGGCGACCAAGGACAAAAAGGATCCAAAAGAAATCCCCAAAAGTTCCGAGCCCCAGGATCAAGACATGCCCGAGGAGGAGGCCCCAGCGGCGCCTACAGCCGGGGAGAAGGACGCGCTGACACTGGAGGGTGAGAGCCGGGAGAATGTGTTAGCTTCGTGCTAGCTTCGTGTTAGCTTCGTGTTAGCTTCGTGCTAGCTTCGTGTTAGCTTCGTGTTAGCTTCGTGTTAGCTTCGTGTTAGCTTCGTGTTAGCTTCGTGTTAGCTCCATGACTCTTTAAAATGCCAGACATTCTTCCCACAAAAAGCCGTATCTTTTTTTCTTGTTATCCTGAATCTGGACACTAGCTCTAACTCAAACTAGACACAAGGACTCCAGGGAAATGTGGAAAGCATTTGGATATTAGCTTTTCTGTGGATGAATGCCCTGTTAGCATTGTTAGCCGTTAGCTCCAGACTGTAGTCATGACATGTCAGTGTAGTGTCACACATAACGCTACACCTGCTCAGAACACATGTTAAGTTAGTGGCGTAGCTTTATGTCTTTCTTAGATCTGCTTTTCTTCGTGTCCTGAATCACTTTCGTGGAGTCAGACTCAGGGAGGGCCAGTGTTTTTATTTGTTTAACATTGTGGTTAAATAAGTGGTGTCAGGGTCTTGACCAGTTTCCAGGTTATAATATGTAATAACTACCATGTAGTTATTAAACACCATGTTTAATTATTTGAAATTTCTGAAGGAAAAAAGTTACGACTGTGGTGTAAGCGCATTTTTTACCCGGCAAGGTATCAATCAATCAATCAATCAATCAAATTTTATTTATAAAGCGCTTTTCATACAAAAAGTGTAACACAAAGTGCTTTACAGTTTAGTTAAAAACAATCCAACATGCCCAGCCCTAAACCCTCCTCCCCACAGACCCCCCAAAACCACATTTATAATTATATATACAATACACACACACACACACACACACACACACACACACACACACACACACACACACACACACACACACACACACACACACACACACACATATATACATAAGTATAAAGTCATATCAGGTAAAATAGGTAAAACAATAAAAAGAAATGGGGCTGGGAGCAGATGTAACCGGCTGAAGAAGCGTCATCCAAGGAGCCATCTACACCAGGAGCAGAGAGCCGGCTGCAGCCACAGGCAACGACACAGGACCCAGAGGAGAGAGGGGCCCCAGACCCCACCAGGCCCAGGGCTCAGACCCCATAGGACCCAGAGGAGAGAGGAGGCCCCAGACCCCCACCGGATCCAAGAGCCAGTCCCCCGAAGCCACAGCAGACCCCAGCTCTCAGTGCAGAGGGCTCCTCCAGAGGAAACACTGGGGGCACTAAAACAATACAATAATGCAATAGAAAGTAGAACAATAAAATGTGAAAATAAAAAGAAAAATGGCAGCTGCCTAATATTGATAATAACAATAGTAAATGAGTAGATACAATAAATAATTAAAAATAGTAAATAATAAAATTAAATAAAAATATAATCCGTCTAAAAACATAAATAGATGTACTAAAAAGCAATAATAGATAATAAATACTAATCAAAAGCTGCTCTAAAAAGGTGCGTCTTGAGCCTACTCTTAAAAATATGAACGTTCTCTGCGGCCCTGAGCTCCTCCGGCAGACTGTTCCAGAGACGGGGGCCGTAGTGCTGGAAAGATGCCTCGCCGTGAGTGTGTGTCCTGACTTTGGGGATGGTTAGGAGTCTGCTGCCGGAGGAGCGCAGGGGCCGGGAAGGTTCATAGGATAAAAGCAAATCTGAAAGATAAGAAGGCCCAAGACCATTAAGACATTTAAAAACCATTAAAAGAACCTTAAAATCGATCCTGAAACACACGGGGAGCCAATGCAGCGATTTTAAAACCGGTGTAATGTGGTCCCGCCCCCTGGTCTTAGTCAGGACACGTGCGGCCGAGTTTTGAAGTAATTGTAAACCTGAAATGTTCTTTTTGGGAAGACCAGAGAGCAGGGCATTACAGTAGTCAATGCGACTGGTGATAAAAGCATGCATCAGCGTCTCCGTGTAAAACTAAACAGGTAAAACTATATACATCTCGTATAGTATCTTTTTCTTATCTTTATTTGAATTGGGACGGTGCACATTCATCAACATGTGTTTTTAACATGTAAATGTGCCAGAGTTAGCCATGTAGGCTAATTTTCATCCGTAGTCCCATGGCCCATCTGACCTCACTCCCTTCCTCCAAGAGGACAAATCTTCTCTCAGTATGTGATCCACCCCCACACGTGTGAGATCTTGCACTAAAATGACATATTGTGAATAAACAAATCAAATGTTGTACACAACTTGACCTGGCTTAGACACCTGCTTTGCATCCATGGGAACTCTCATGGGAACCTTTTTGACCAGTGCCCAGATTTTCTCTCAGAAATATCTATAAATAAATTTGACCAAGGTTCATTTGAGTTTTATTTTGCAGCATCTGTCGATTCCATCATGAGCAAAATGTTTTGGAGCGGCAAAATGGCTGAGTGGTTAGCACTCTTACTTCTCAGCAAGAAGGTCCTGGGTTCGAATTCCGTTCGGAACAGTGCCTTTTTGAGAGAAGCTTGCCTGCCCTCCCCTTGCCTCCGTAGATTTTGGGTGCTCCTGTTTCCCCTACCACTAAAAACATGTATAATAGGTAAAATACTTCAGCTCTGGTCCTGACAAAGTCGAGCATCAACCATTTTTCAACAGCAGGAAGACGAAGACGCCAAAACAAGAGCTTAACCAGGACTGACAATGGAAGACGCAGTGCTTGTGGACATATGCCATCACCCTGAGTTCTCATTCTACCGTGACCGGATTCAAGTGCTGCTAACGTGATTGGAGATAGGAAAGTATCGGTAAATAATATACTGCATCCATGGCATAGCTTTGTGAGCAAATAGCAGCAAGCAGCGCGTTTACGTTAGGAGCTGCTAGTTTAAACTTGCGATTCGTTGTGTGAATGCAGATCTAGATCAAGGAACTTGTAACCTGGATTTGATTTAGTTGTGGTTTCAAAGTTAGGTAACCCCGGCTTATATAATTTTTGCACTGCACAGTAGTAACACTCGGGTTCACCCCAACCGTTCAGTGAAGACATTTAAAACACTAAATGCGTAATTTCTAAATGGATCAACAGGTCTGAATGAAGGCATTTGTGGATATGAGGACAATTTTACCCCTGACATAGCATTCTTAAACACATGGAGGCAAAATACATTTGTCCTGAAAGATTATGTAAAATGTGCGCCACATAGAAACGGCTGTGTGTGAAATCAGTGCGACATTCGTGGTTTATGTCATTTTTAACAGGTTTGTGCTTAACAGGGTTCTGGTGAGAAGCTGTCTCTGGTCTGACCAGGTCTCTTATTCCTAGTCAAACTGGTAAACTGTTCCCTGGTCTCTGATCTGGTTCCTGGTCTAACCTGGTCTCTGGTCTCTGGTTCCAGATATCAAAGAGCACGTCCGTCAAATAGAGAAGGCTGTCCAGGGGAAGGAGCCACGGTACGTGCTGCGTGCGCTCAGAGCTTTGCCCGCCATTACCCGCCGCCTCAACACCACCGTGATCCACAAGACTGTGAGCGGGTACTACACCAGCAACACCAGCACCAGGGAGTACCTGCTGGGGTTCATCGACGAGGTACACACAGAGAGACACACGCACAAACACACTGTCACACACAGACAACTTTAACCCCTCCTTTTTTTTTTAGCCCATGGAGATGGCAGAAGGAGATGTTCAGTTCAGACCTCGCACTGGTAAAGCTGCTGCTGCTCCTCTGCTCCCAGAGGTGGAGGCGTATCTGCAACTGCTGCTCGTGATTTACCTGTGTAACAACAAGAGCTACGCGCAGGTAATGTTGAACTATCTGAGTTTGATTAGAGTTTTTGTTTTGCCTTAAATTGCTTTTGATTACTTTAAAGATGCAGTCAGTGATTTTTTTTCCAGACGCATTTTTTGAAATATTGTGGGAAAACGTCCCTAAACCCTAAATGTAGTGTTTTCAAATATTAATGGAATTGACCAGATGCCTTTAGTCTCTATTTAAATAATAGTAATTTGGAGCAGACCGATAAAAATAAACCAATGGGATTCGTTCATCCCCAACGAACCAATGGGATGCATTTACCCTCTTCACCCTCTTCCTCACGAGTGCATCTGAGTTATCTGATTATTTTCGAAAAGCTAAAAGGGCTGAGCAGAAAATGCCAGTTTCACGTGTGCCGCCCACTCTCCCTGTTGTGACAAAGAAAAGAAAATGCTGGATGTTAGGTTTGGTGGAGAGGCGAGGGGAGGGGGTAGTGGTTTCCAGTTGGTGCTACGGCTAAGCTAACAAAATGGCTTACTGCATTTTTAAGTTAATTTCAATTTAAGGATAATATACCTATGAAACAATGAATAAATATCTGCTATTCAGAAGCTACAATGATTGCATTTTTCCACTAGATGTCAGTGTTACAAGCTAGTCTGAGCTCAGAGGCTTCATCACTATTGTCACAATATAATTTTTTTTAAATAAAAATGACGTCATGGTCTCGGCAACAAAATTAAAGAGACAGCACTTGATGCATATTCTTAGTGAAACATATTTTTTCTTCAAACTTGATGATGAGGCAAAGAGCTGCATTCTGATTGGCCAAGAGCCAGCGCAACCTTGTTAATTTTAGACTCTCATATAGTGACATATATATTATATTTTTTATATATGTGTGTATATATATTAGTGCCAAGCATTCTAGGAACTCCTTCAAGACTGTTGAAGACCATTTCAGGTCACTACATCTTGAAGCTCATCAAGAGAAGTCAAAGAGTGGGTGAAGCGGTAATCGGAGCACAAGGTGCTGCTTTGAAGAACCTAGAATATTAGACATAAATTCAGTTGTTTCATACTTTTTTTTTTTTAAACGTACATAATTCCACATGAGTTAATTCATAGTTCAATGCAACCAATGAGCATATGTTTAAAAGACCGACACTTGTCTGCTGGTAAGCGGGGCGGAAATTTGGGCTCCGGGTTGGCGATAAAGGCGGCAGGGTGCGCAGCCTGCGAAAACCTGTAAGTGCCATTCTAACTTCGGTCTACGCCCTGTCTCTGTCCCAGGCTCAAAAAGTGTCCGATGACCTGATGCAAAAGATCTGCTCAAAGAACCGCAGAGCACTGGACTTGGTGGCGGCAAAGTGCTTCTACTATCACAACAGAGTCTACGAGCACCTGAAGGAGCTGCACACCATCCGCAGGTACACAGCACCTGTGTCTCTCTGCACCTCCGTCTCTCTCTCTGACCTGCAGCTCTTTGTCTCTCTCACTCTCTCTCTCACTCTCACACTCTCACTCTCTCTGACCTGCAGCTGTGTTTGTCTCTCTGCATGCACAGCTTCCTCCACATGCGGCTGCGCACCTCTACGCTCCGTCATGACACTGATGGACAAGCTGTGCTGCTGAACCTACTGCTGAGGAACTATCTGGAGTTTAACTTGTACGACCAGGCAGAGAAGCTGGTGTCCAAGTCAGTTTTCCCGGAGGTGGCCAACAACAACGAGTGGGCCAGATACCTGTACTACACCGGTGAGTGCTGCTGCTTGGGAATGCCAAAACACAAGGTTCTTGTTGAAGAGAGAATATTTATTCAGTTCCACTAGGAATCATGTTCCACGGGGTATAACAAGTGCCCTCCTGCACCGTGCAGTGATGCAAAAGCACCCACGACAGAGCATAACACACATTAATAATCTCCCCCTTTGCTTTGGGAGTCACACACACTCAATCTACATAAAAAAGTGTACTTTTTGGTAAATGTACATTTCTCCAGTGACAACTAGGACATTTTTTTATCGTGGCTTACTGCAGAAAGTTGATCTAATGCCCACGCAATTCTCCATGTCTAAAATAGGTCCAGGTCCTTACAGGAATATTTTTCTCAACTCAATATCAGGAGGATTACTTAGGTTTCGGTGTGGCACTTTTGTGTCCAATCTTTGCAAGAAGCTTGACTCTTCTGTTTGAGTACACAACTTGACCATCTCTAAATCTGAATGAATGGTTGCTAGGATAATGTTTGCAACAGTTTGTTGATTTGGAGTTTAACCCTATGAACCCGTCTGCATCGGCGCCGATGCATGCACACATGTTTTACAAATGATCAATTTACTCGCGAACGGTAAAACATAGCAACTTACTTTTTTTCCCTCTGTGAAGTATGTATTCAGGGCTTTCCGAAACTAGTTCCCTTGTTGATTTGTCTGTGCGATGCACGGAGGATAAACTACGTTTGTCTGAAAGTCCGTGTCCAAAGCGTGACCCGTGAGGTACAAACAGCTGTGAGATACAAACACACGGGGACTGCCAAAGATCGTCAGAGAGTGAGATGTCTCACTCCTCTGTCTGTACTTGTTGTCCCACAGTTTAAACTACAGCTGCGATTGCAATAACCGGCTGAAGAGTGCGCATTATTGATAAAGACGATAATAAATACAGTAAAATGACCTTATGTGTATATGATGTATATAAATATATGTATTATATAAATAATTTATGTTTTTTTTTTTTTTTTTGGCTCAGTTTCTTATGTTTTACGTTTTTTACAGCTGTGCTACAGAAGCAACCCCAGCATTATAGACAAACTGCTTCAGGAAGGGCATCAGGAGTACAGAGTTTTTTGCTTTTATAGTGGAATATAAAGTATAATAGTTAGAGATTCAATTTTTTTTCCCCATTATCCCCATGACCCTAAATAACATTTCTATGCAGTGTAAAAAGTTGTTTATAGCATTTCATTGTGTTTTTTCAATACATTTTTGTTAAATTGATTTTCCGTTTGATTTTTTTCTTTGTCTTCATGACTCCATAAGTTTTATATAATTCATATGACAGCTTTACAATATGAATATTCTAAAACCCCAGGTTGTACTGAAAAAAACAAAGTATACTGCTTGACTCTGCATCAAAAGATGACTGTTTTATGAACAATTATACATAAAGAAAACAAGGCGAGGAAAGTTCTCCAAAATGACCCATGTGCTTAGAGGGTTAATATACTTCTAACCACAAGCGGTACGTGTACAAGCTGCGTCAATAGTGGCGGATCACAAAGGCTTGGTTTGGAATAGTTAAAATTCAGTTAACTTTACTCAATTTCTGCCCAATGATGAGTACTCTGACACGCTGCTCATCTCGTCCACGTACGTATTTGTCAAGTGGATTTTTTTCTCCGTACACGCTATCAGTGTGTGCGGTTTGCTTTTTCCCTCCAGATATGCCGTGTCCAGTAACTTGAAAGCCAGTACAGCTATTTCACTGCTCAGTCAACGATGTAGCACTGCCTCGAGTGAAAATTACTCGAGGCAGTTCAGCCGCCATCATCCACTAGGAATAACAAGTGCCCTCCCGTTCCTGCGCAGTGACACAATGGCACCCGTGACAGAACGTAACACTGCTACTGTTGCTGCTAAATCAACTGTTTCTACTGCTGTTACTGATGCAGTACTTGGTCTTCAGGGCGCATCAAGGCGATCCAGTTGGAGTATTCTGAGGCACGACGCACTCTGACCAACGCCCTGAGGAAAGCACCTCAACACACAGCAGTGGGGTTCAAACAGACGGTAAGATCCTACAGGGGCTCTTGAGTCCTCTGCTCTGGGTCCTCTGCTCTGGGTCCTCTGCTCTGGGTCCTCTGCTCTGGGTCCTCTGCTCTGGGTCCTCTGCTCTGGGTCCTCTGCTCTGGGTCCTCAGCTCTGGGTCCTCAGCTCTGGGTCCTCAGCTCTGGGTCCTCAGCTCTGGGTCCTCAGCTCTGGGTCCTCAGCTCTGGGTCCTCAGCTCTGGGTCCTCTGCTCTGGGTCCTCTGCTCTGAGTCCCCTGCTCTTCCTCAGGTCCATAAACTCCTCATTGTGGTGGAGCTGTTGTTGGGGGAGATTCCAGAACGACTGCAGTTTAGACAACCGTCACTCAAGAGGTCTCTGCACCCCTATTTCCTCCTCACCCAAGGTAAGTCTTCCTCACCTCCTCTTACTTCCTCTCACCTCCTCACCTCAAACCTGGTTGTGTTTCAGCGGTCCGCATGGGGAACCTTGCAAAGTTTAACCAGGTCCTGGAGCAGTTTGGGGAGAAGTTCCAGACCGATGGGACCTACACTCTGATCATCAGATTGAGGCACAACGTCATCAAGACAGGTGCTGATACTGATCTAATACTGATACTGATACTCCCTATACATTGCGGTTCACCTTTCACTGTTTCACAAATGTCTTGGCTCTCTGGTCTCTCTCGCTGGTGTCTGTCTCTCCCTCTCCCTGGTCTCTTTCTGGTCTCTCTGCTGAGGTTTTATATTTCTGCCATCACACTTCAACAGCCGTGAGTTCAGGTCATTAGAAAAGTGTATAAAGTGTGTGTGTGTGAGAGGTTTTAGAGCCTCTTCAAGGATTTCATTTATTGTGGCTTATTTTTAGAACACATCACCCGTGTGACGTGTTCCAGGGGCGTATGTGTATCGGACGAATTAGGAAGCACATGTTCCTCGTACAGTCTGACAGTGGCTCTCCTTACAGGTGTGCGTATGATCAGCTTGTCCTACTCCCGAATCTCTCTGAGCGACATTGCACAGAAACTACAGCTGGACAGTCCGGAAGACGCAGAGTTCATTGTGGCCAAGGTAACACACTTGACGGTGACAGAATTGGGTCTGGACCGTAATGGGACTTGACATTGGGCAGGACTCATTGTCAAGTCCTGTTATACCCGGTCTAACACTCATGTGTTGCAGGCAATCCGGGATGGTGTGATTGAAGCCAGTATAAACCATGAAAAGGGTTTTGTTCAGTCCAAAGAGACGATGGACATCTACGGGACCAGAGAACCTCAGCTGGCATTCCACCAGAGGATCTCTTTCTGTCTGGACATTCACAACATGTCTGTGAAGGTGAGACCAATTCAATTCAAATTATTCTTGTATAGCCCTAAACCACAACATTAGTCATCTCAGAGGACTTAATGAAACCATGGAAATCATCAACACAAGTCAGAGAATCAAACTGATCAAGCACAAAAATATAGAACACAAAGTTATTGGTCCATAGGGGGAGTTTAACCAATGTCCATGAAAGACCAGAGAGAGAGGGGGAGAGACCAGAGAGAGAGAGGGGGAGAGACCAGAGAGAGAGAGGGGGAGAGACCAGAGAGAGAGAGGGGGAGAGACCAGAGAGAGAGAGGGGGAGAGACCAGAGAGAGAGAGGGGGAGAGACCAGAGAGAGAGAGGGGGAGAGACCAGAGAGAGAGAGGGGGAGAGACCAGAGAGAGAGAGGGGGAGAGACCAGAGAGAGAGAGGGGGAGAGACCAGAGAGAGAGAGGGGGAGAGACCAGAGAGAGAGAGGGGGAGAGACCAGAGAGAGAGAGGGGGAGAGACCAGAGAGAGAGAGGGGGAGAGACCAGAGAGAGGGGGGGGAGAGACCAGAGAGAGAGGGGGGGGGTAGAGACCAGAGTGAGGGGGAGCCACAGTTGTTCGTATATTCTAGAGCAGTCCCATGCGTAGTTTTGCAGAGAGTGTTGTAATGCCACACCCAACCACATGACGGCTATCACACAGGAATAGCCTGGGACACCAAAGCTAGCTACTTTCTCCTCTTCAGCACAAAAACAATGGTGAACCAAGGTGTTTGAGCTCATTAAATGTGTTTCTAAGTTTCTGTGACAGTTCTATGACCTTATCGCTTCATAACTAATTTCAACTGTGATGCTGTGAAAAAAGACAAAGTTCTTATTAAATTATTATTATTATTATTAAATGGTTATTAAATTGTGCTAAATATCTGAGACCAAATATGAACTATTTACAAGAGCAGGAAGAATGCAAAAAGATGCAGATGTGATGACTCTTTACAAGTGTAGATTCAACAAAGACAGGCGCAAGAATATTCAGATTCAGACTACTTTCATTTGAGCAGCACATAACATTAAAAAACACAGGAAATGTGATTGGACATGAAGTGGAGTCCCGTACAAACATATGAACATGATACAACAATACAGCTCAAACATCAAAGTCCACATCCAGCTACAGAGAGTTCAGCAGTCTAATAGCAGTTGGGACAAAAGATTTTAAATGATTGGTTTTACAATGTGGTGCAACATAACGTCATCCTGATGGAAGCAGAGTGAACTCCTCATTCAGAACATGATCAGTGGACATTATGATGCGAGCCTTTCTCACGATCTGCTGGTTACAGAGAGCGGACAGTTCCCCCTTTCCAACTCCTATGAATAGTGCAAGAAACTAATATAAATGTTCGGTGCAATACGCAAACAATACTCTAGTCCACAGCCTCCTTGTCAATCAGGCTCGTGAGCCCAAAAGTTTTTCTTCGTTCCCCTTCGAAGCAAACTGCTCCGAAGTGCCTCGTCCATGTTCTACTCATGCTTCCATCCAAAACATAATCATACATGTGCCAATAACAACGAACTTTCTTTGTCCTGCCGTCTGCATAGTTGGAAAAAACCGAAGGTGGTAGTGCAAGGGTCTTGCGGTGCTCTTTGCGTTGGTCTTGTGACATTTGGTGATGTCACGAGGGTGTAGAATACATAGGCCTTTAGTCTTGATCAGTGCTTCTCACATTTGGGTGGGTCGTGCGGGACCTTGGGGAACATGCGTATTTGAGTTTTTGGTCTGTCTCCGTACACAGTGTAATGATATCTGCTCTCCTTGTTTCAGGCCATGCGGTTCCCTCCCAAAGCCTACAACAAGGACCTGGAGTCTGCAGAGGTACGAGCACAGTGGCCCTGATGGTCACATGATGGTCACATGATGGTCACATGATGGTCACATGATGGTCACATGATGGTCACATGATGGTCACATGATTTTCTGCACGTGTGTTGCAGGAGCGACGTGAACGTGAGCAGCAGGACCTGGAGTTTGCCAAAGAGATGGCTGAGGATGACGATGACAGCTTCCCCTGAGAGACAGTCACACATGTCTACACTCATGCACACATATATGTACACACACACACACACACACCTCTCTCTGTACTGATGTGTTCATGTAAAACTTAAATAAACCCTTTTTGTTTGAAATGTTTGTTTGTCTGTGAAGATAAAGGGTTAAATCAAGTTCTCTTGATCTCAAACGGCAGGTGGTGGATCCTGTTGTGGATCCTTAGGCCCGGTTTACACGGAGACGCAGACAAGCAAACAACCCCACTCCGGATTGGAAGAGCAAAGCGTCTACATGTTGTAACTATTTCTAACTTCCGGCCAGTAGTGGGCAGTGGAAAGCCGAAAAGTAGTAGATGGAGTAGAATTGCTCCTCGTGGTAACGCTAAAAGCACACAGCGTAATGGTGCTTTCAACGCTGAAGCCTCGCTCATCAGACGCACATTCTCTAGTTTTCAGACGTAGGGGTCTTCAGACCAGAAGTCCTGGCGCGCGCCGGCAGTGGCGGAAGTAGCCGGCGGGATTTGATGCTAGCGGCTTCTTGTGTAAAGATCTTCTCCAATAAGGCAGCTCTGCAGCGTCTCTGTGTTCAGAGACCTTCCACAGACTTTAAATAACAGTAGTATGTGTTCACGGAGGTAAGTTTATTTTATTATTAAAGGGCGAACACACTCGAAGCAGTTGCACAAAGTCACGGGAGCATGAAAACTCACATGTTAACAAGCACACAGTCCCCCATTTTTTATTCCTGGTGTAGCTCCTGTTTTGGCTGTTTACAGTATTTTCAGTCTGCTCGCTCAGACCACTAATGTCCCTGTGACCACTTTGCGGCTCTGAGTGGTCGCTGTACGAACGTCCCGAGGAAAGGTTGAGCCAAATCCATCTCCTGCGTGTGTCAATTTTCCGCTCCTGCTCCTCCCCTTAGACTTTCCTGTGCGTGCATTCCGAGACGCTCATGTGTTTTGACGCTCGAACGCGCATCACCATTGACTTTGCATTGAAATCCGACGCAACGCATGATCTGGTCTGAACGCGGCATCAGTTGACCCAACGCCATTGTTGTTCATGTTTGTTCATTTCCACATTTAGGGGGGGGGGAGTGTTGAGGTTCACACACTGAGGGTCTTTTGTTTTTGTTTTTTTACCTTTTATTGTCTTCATAATGTACATTTCTTAGACTTTATTGATCCACAAGGGAAATTGCATTGTCACAGTAGCTTGCATAATATTCCATATAAAAATAACAAAGTAAGAATCTGAAAATAAGATACTATTGTGAGAATAGAATAATCTGGATATAAATTTCATGTAGAAAAAAAAACAAGGCACATATCTAAAACATTGCTGTGTTCAATTGTCCCAGTAATGTTTTCTTGTTTTCATTTAACAATATTTTTTCTTTAAAGGTAGCTTATAACCAGTGTAAAAAAAAGTTAGTCCTATTAGTTGTTCAGTAAATTCACATTCCGTTCCCAATTGTTTTTCAATCAAAATCTGTCCTATTGTCTGCCCTGATGAAGACCCAAGTGGTGCCTCGGACCTTCTTTTTTTCCCTTAAAAATCCGTCCTATGTTGCCGAACTTATTTTAACCATCCCTTTTCATTTCATTTCAGTCATTCTTCCACAATAGGTATTGAATCACTTCGCCATTTCCCAGTTATAGCTTTTTTACTGGCCAGCATTATTCTTTCAAGAATAAGAAACAAATTCAAAACTGGTCAGAAATTTAACTTCTAAGACTTTTAAATCTATAAAAAATTAATTATGAGAGCCTCCCTAAAAGATAAAGTGATCCGCTTTATTTCACCACAAGACCTCCAACATTCTCTCTGAGCAGGAGTAGCAAAAAACCTTAGTGTATTCTTCCATCCATAATTCCTCCATGATTTTGAATTCATGGTTTTCCACTGATATTTATTTATTTCCACCCATTCCTCTCCTGATATGACACTATATGCCTCCCTCTCCCATTTCTCTTTTACAAATATAGTGTCCTCAGCTTATTAGTCCTCCAGAATCTCATATAATTTAGAAATAACTGCTTCTGGATTGTGATCTGTATGCTTCCATTACAACTTTTATTATCTCTGGCCATGACTCTAATGCAGCAGTATTAATATCTAGTAGTGCCGTGACTGTAGATATCTGTGGAAATCATGGTTCTGGAGGCCATAGTCATTCGTTTTCTGAAAATATTTTTTTATTTGTATTTTTCAAAACCTCCCACAATTTGAATCTGGCATCCAATATGTCAGGTGTTAAGTCTATGTCGTAAGCAATCCACCCCAATACCTACTATATTTTGTCACATGATACTTCTTTATTATTCAAGTCCAAATTCTGACTGGTACCCCTAACTATGGAATTATTTTTAATTTCAGTTGGGTCCTTAATGTTTCATCGCATAATACAGATTGTAATGGCATCCCCTCAATTAATCTATGTTCAATGTCCTTCCACTTCGCAGAATACTCTAGGTCACATAAATGTATCAAGATCCTCCATTGTGCAGGCCGGAGATTATTTTATAGGCAAAGTAGCGTTAGCCCCACATCCCTCTTAGAATTTTAAGAGTGATAAATAGGACATTAGAATTACCTTTTTCAGACAACTCGATAGGTAGGTTTTGGAATCGCATATGTGGCAAAATGTTTATTTTAATCACGTCGACTCATATGGTATTCATTTCCATCTACCAATGGTCCATTTTTATCTTTGTTATGTTTTGGTCATAATTGGAGGATTTTTTGGTAAATTAACCCAAGTACTTAACATCATATTACATTTATCATTGTGTAATTTAATTATTAACTTTAAGATTTGGGTTTTTTGGACATTAACCTTGTACCCTGACACTTTTCCAAACTCCTCAGATGATGTCAATAGTACTGCCAGTGATGACTATTGTCTGCAAAAAAATCCTCTTCTGCCATTACAACTCATTTGATGCTTTTTTGTTTTATATACTGGTTTAGAGGTTCTATAAAGATGGCAAACAGAAAGGGGCTCACGGAGCACCCCTGACGACAGCCCCTCTCTAATTTGATAATGTCAGATAAACTTGCTAAAGGACGTGTACAGAGCCTGAACAATTCTAAAAGACCAATTTGACTTTTCTCTGCTTTAAACCTCATTACAGTGCTATTTGGCCTTAATACTTCATTCTGGTTTTTTTTTTGGTTTTTTTACAACTTTGGCTCACTCTGTAGAGGGCGCTGATGCTGTATAAAAGTGCTAGGATCATGTCAACTTGGAGATAATTTGTATTTGGTTGTAAACATTTGACTCACTATTTGTTCCGAAGATGAGGAATGCGACCAATGTCGGTGGACTTTTTTTTTTTTTAATCGCTGAATATTTGTCAACTATATAATAATGGTCTGTTAGCGTGCAAGTTGAAGGTTGGAGCCAACAGGACAACATCGTCCGCAAAAAGAAGATATGAAACCCTGTGGTCTCCAAACCGGACCCCCTCCGGCTGCACTGAGAAATTCTGTCCATAAAGACAGTGAACAGAACCCGTGACAAAGGGCAGCCCTGGTGGGGGACCAACATGCACCGGGAACAGGTCTGACTTACTGCCGGCAATACAAAAGCTGCTCTGGCTCCGGTCATAAAGGGACCGGACGGCCCTCAGCAAAGGACCCCCAAAGGACACCTAGGGAACACAGTTGGACGCCTTCTCCATATCCAAAAAGCACATGTGGAGAGGTTGGGTGAACTCTCATCATCCCTCAAGTATCCGATGGAGAGTATAGAGCTGGTTCAGTGCTCCACGGCAAGGACGACAACCACACTGTTCAACCTTAATCCAAGATTTGAGTCTCCTCTCCAGTACCGTGGAGTAGACCTTACCGGGGAGGCTTGGAGTGTGATCACACAATAATTGGAACACACCCTCCGGTCCCCCATCTTGTAGAGAGGGACCACCACCACCCTGGTCTGCCACTCCATTGACATCGTCACGCGATGCTGCAGAGACATGTCAGCCAAGACAGTCCTACAACATCCTGTAACTTAAGATAGTCAGGACGAATCTCATCCACTTGCCACCAAGGAGGCTGCCAACCACCTTCGTGACCTCAGCCAGGGAGATGGAAGTACCCGCCAAACATCCTCAGCCTCCGGGATAGAGGATGTGACTGGGGTATTGAGGAGAAACTTGAAATATAACCTTCCACTACCGAACAATATCCCTAGTCGAGGTCAGCAGCTCTCCCCCTGCACCGTAGACAATGTTGGCAAAGAACTGCTTCCCCCTCCTGAGGCACCGGACTGTTTTCCAGAATCTCTTACGGGCTGACCTCATGCTCCATGGTCTCTCCGTACTCCTCCCAGTCCCAGGTTTTTTCCTCTGCAACAGCCCGAGCAGCAGGACGCTTTGCCTGCTGATACTGGACAGCTGCCCAAGGATTCCCACAAACCACCATGGCTCGATTGGACTCCTTCAGCCTGATGGCCTCCCTTACTGACGGTTTCCACCACCGGGTTCGGGGGTTGCTGCCAGGACTAGCCCCAGAGACCCTGCAACCACAGCCACAAGCTGCTGCTGATCGGTTGATAGCCCGCCCGCCCCCCTCTCACCCGAGTGTCCAAGACACAACGCTGAAGGTCAAATGACACGACAACCAAGTCAATCATCGACCTCCGGCCTAGGGTGTCCTGGTGCCACGTGCACTGGTGGACACCCGTGTGCTCGAACATAGTGTAATGGACAAACCGTGGGTAGCACAGAAGTCCAACAACTGAATACTGCTCGGGTTCCGATCAGGGGGGCCATTCTTCCCAATCCAAGTGTCACTGCCGTTTCCCACATGGGCTTTGAAATCCCCCAGGAGAATAAGAGTCCCCGGTCGGTACACCGTCCAGTACCACTCCCATGGACTCCAAGGAGGCAGAGTACTATGCACTCCTGTTTGGCCCACGAGCTTGGGCTCTTCCCCCCCCCCCCCCCCCCCCCCCAGTGAGGTGGCGTTCAACGGCCAGTTGGTGTGTGTGCGGATACGGTTGCTGAGGCCCTCCGCCTTTGACTGCCACCCAGTCCTCTCTGCACCGAGGCCCCATGGATCCCCCTGTGGGTGGTCGGCCCACGTCATCCTTTTGGGCCCTGTGGGGTTGGGGGGACGTTACAGATTTAATCTTTGAGCGTTCCATGGTGGCTTTAGACTGCGATTCGTCTGACTTGTCATCCAAGACCTGTTTGCCATGGTAGACCCTACCAGGGGCATGAAGCCCCAGACAACAATGCTCCCAGGATCATCCGAGTACTCAAACTCCCCCACCATGTTAAACTGTAAAACCTACAAAATTCAATTTACATTGCGCCCTTGGGAGCTGGGCCGATGTTGAGTTTATTGTAGAACCACAATGTTTTCCTCCAATTTTGACTATTCCAAATCTGCCATTGTTTACACATACAAAGTCTGATTAATGCCAAATTTTTAATCGACGGTTCAACTTAGGTCCCCTAAGTTGAATGTGAAAGGTCAACTTCTGGGCCTAGGTCACCTGAATGTGAAAAAGCATTCAATTGAAGCATTAGCGCCACCTCAGAGTGAGGCAAAGTTTTACATAGGGGGTAAAACATATGTTTTCAAAATCTATTACATTTTGCTTCAAATTTTGGGCGGCAGTAGTTGGTAGAGCTTTGGCCTTTGAGCCAGAAGGTCGTGGGTTCAAGCCCCGCTCAAGACTTTCACCATCGACTCCCACTGTCTGCTGTCGTTGTGTCCTTGGCAAGACACTTAACCTCTGGGAACATCAGCCACAGTGGGGCGGCTGCGGCTGTAAAGTGCCAAACTGCCGTTGTGTCCTTAGGCAAGACACTTCACCCCCATTGCCTAGAATGAGTCTGGTGTGTGTATGAATGGTTGGTGGTGGTCGGAGGGGCCGATGGCGCATACTGGTTGCCTCGCTTCTGTCAGTGTGCCCCAGGGCAGCTGTGGCTACAGCAGTAGTTTATCACCACCGTGTTTGGAGTGAATGAATGACACATGTGAAGCGTCTTTGAGTGTCCAGAAAAGCGCTATATAAAACCGATGCATTATTATTATTATTATTAAATTTTGTTAGGGTAATTATCATAATCTCATTGTCACCTTATTACATATTATATTGAGATATGGGGCAACACTTATAAAAGTAATACTAAACCAATTTTCATACTGCAAAAAAGGCAGTAAGAGCAATTACATCATCAGCCTACAACGAGCCAACAAATGCACTGTTTATACATCTACAAATATTAAAATTCTATGATTTAGTCGACCTTTATAGTTTGATAGTAATGTTCAAGATTAAAAATGACCTGTCTGAACCCCTACAGAAACTGTTCACAATCAGAGACAGTCATTATGAACTGAGAGGAACAGACATGTTCAAAAAACAAACATGTAGAACTAATGTAATGAAAAGCTGTTTATCTGTTAGAGGGGTTGATCTCTGGAAGGGATGCACAAACAAACTTAAAACCTGCAATTCACTGTACCACTTTAGAAGGATGTTTAAAACTATCATTTTGGATGGCTACCTGAACTCAGATTTTTGATGTTGATATAGTTGCTAATTTAAATTCTATTGTTTACATTCACTTATACTAATGACACCTGTAAAAATGGTAGGCAATATAAGCATTAGCTTCAGCCTACTCCTTTTCGGTCTTTGTTTCTGCTGTAATTTACTATCCTGAAGATGTGTAAAATGCACAAGTGACCGAAGAAAAAAAACAAAACTGAAACTATTCAGACATCTGTGTAACTGGAATCAAACCAATGGTTAAAATTACTCAATGTTTATTTGTTCTATGGTTTATATCTATTATTAATATGATTGCCTGTTCTATGGTTTCATGTTTCTGCCAATTTCCCTGAACACACTGTTCAGTCTCATGTGTAAACAGAGGTTTTGTGAATGAGGAAAAAGCAGGAATTCTACATTGCGCAAATGACGCGTCCGGTGCGCGCCGCGAGTACTGCGCGGCAGAACGCGGTAGACGCGGCAGCGGCAGGAAGTGTTGTTGATGACGACGGGGAAGAGACCCGAAAACCCTAAAACCACAAAACCCGAAGACACCAAGACCCCGAGGACAACATGAAATAACTGCGAACATAAACCACAGTGACATTCAATCGGTAAGTGGCCGGGACCCGTGCATCTGCAGACGGCCATAGCAAAGGGGGCTCGCCGTGTGGAGCATCTTTGTGTGAAGGAGTGCGGGGTCTGGTTATACTGGCTTCTGACTGCCGAGGCCCTGCCACTATACGGGGGGAGCTGTGCATGAGCCCCAGGACCTGTAGCTACACACACGCCACACAGCGGTCATGCACACATCATGAGCGGCACATAGAGACGCTCAGAGCCCGCAGCAGCGCTTTGTCCCCGCGCTCCTCTGCCCTGGTGCTAACGGCTACATGCTAATGCTGTGATCGGGTTTTAAAGCTTTATTTACACTCCCACGCCTCAAATACTGCACACATAAAGGGGGATATTGTGAATAGAGGCGTTTAAATCCATGAACCCGTATGATTTTACACCGCGTTTAGGGCCTGTGTGTGCGGGGAACGGGCAAAGACACGGCTGTAGCATGTTAGCTGCGAGCATGCTAACTGTTAGCACGTTAGCTTAACTGTAGGGGGGGAATGGCTCTGACGCACAGCCCCCAGAGAGACGAGTGGTCCAGTCCAGTCCCCAGCACTGCGCTCACACCCCGGGCCCCTTCATCACCCCGTTCACCCACCGTTCTGTAGCCGCAGAAGGGAACTGCTTTCTCGGGTGCTGTCACCGATAGGTCCCGCTCAAACCCAACTTTAGTGTTTATGTTTTTTCTCAGTTTTTTACATCACACTTCTCCGTTACTTACGTGAATCTAATAATGTATTTTAGATAAAGACTGCGAAATAGAGCATGAGCACCGTGATATGGACTTTACTCAATTATTTAAAAACAATAATAATATAATAATCATAATAACACGTTTTAGTTGTAAAGCACTTTTCAAAAATAATGTTTACAAGTGCTGCCCAATCAGCATAAAACAACACAAGTCAAAAACAGTCATTTATATAAAATACCAAACCAAACAACTACAGGACAACAAAGCAGGCGGTGTAGACAGAACCTGGGGAAAAGCCTAGGGCAGGGATGTCAAAGTCAAATGAATGAGGGCCAAAAAACCAATTTGTTACAAGCCAAGGCCCGGGCTGGTTTAATGTTTATTATAACATTTTAAAATGATTGCATATAATCTATTGAACCAAGACCTAACACAGAGTACCATTTTTTTAATTTAATTATTAATGAATATTCCAATATTTTTGTATGGCTCTGTCAGTGATTTCAAGTGAAAAAAAATTCAACAGACTTGCAAACAAAACAAAGTTCTTTCAAAGAGAAAATGCATGTCCTGAACATTAAATTAATAATCCAATACTTCCTTATGCCTCTATGCAGGTTGGTTCTAATACTAATCAATTATCCCGGGGGCCAAGATAATTCATTTGGCCGGATCTGGCTAGCGGACCTTGACTTTGACACCCATGACCTAGGGGTTTGAGGCTGCAAGGGGGGACCTGCCTGAGGACCATATGCACAGGGAGCCAGTGCTAGAGCAGGAGGTGATTTGCTCCCTTCAGTTAAAACCAGTGAGAAATTGGTCTGTGGGATTCTACCATATGATTTACAGTAACGTTAAAAGCAGCTGAATATTGGCTTGACTGTAACTACCATTCATTCAAATCTAGGGAGATGAGTTAAACTTAATTATATTATTTTAGGCTGAAGGAGTCCTATTAAGCCATAATTTTTATTGTGTTTTCTTACCGTGGTGTGGAGGCAGGAATTGGCGCCATGCCTTCATATTGTATTATCCTAGCTCTGCAGGTTTACTTGTTGATAAACTAGCTCAGCTCTGCTCTGGCTGTGTTTGCTCCTGGGTAGTGTCTTGGTCGTGGCTCCTCTGGTCATTGTGAGTTCAGCCTAAATTCATTTACTCTTGTCTCCACTCTACTTATTAAAGCTCTACACAGGTGCTTCATACATTTCTTCATGCGTCATTCTCTTTACACCGCATGTGTAATACTGTACAACTCGCTGTGCAGCATGCGGGAACGCGGAGGGACATTTCTGTTTACATTTTTACGCTATCGTGTTAAGTGACCAAGATTTAAGGAGAGAATACGATCATTATTTATTCTTTCCTTGACAGTCCAATCTAAATGTCCCACGGCTCATGGACCACCCGCTGACCAGGGTTTTTCCGGGGCCACTGATTTATGAAACTACAGTTACAGACCCCAGCTTTAAAAATTCTGTAGCTAGCTTAGGTCCTGTATCATCATCATATTTTGTGTGTGCTTTATATTTTTCATGTGTTCTAACTGTTGATTCTCTGATCTGTGTTGGTTTTGTTAAGTCTCTGAGATGACTTCTGTTGTGACTTGGGCTATACAAGAATAAGTTGTATTGTATTGTAAACATGTGTTATTTATGAGGCTAAAGTTACGTCCTCCAGCTTTAAACCTGTGCATTGTGTTGCAGGTCGGCGGGCTCATGGCCCCCGGTATGTGAGTGTCCCCCTTGCTCGGGGGAAATGGCAGAGCTGAGGACCGAGGCCCCGCCCACGACCAGTCGCCCACACCACCGCCCGCCTGGCTCAGCCCACAGAAAGTCTCACGAGGTTGGCCCTTTCCAGTGTCCCGTTTGCACACGCGCGCTGCCCAATGCGCTTGTGCTGAAAAACCACTTACGTATCCATACTTTGTCTCCGAGTAGTGTCGCTGCTGAGGAGGACTCGGGCGAGGAGCTGACCTCTGACCCCCAACATCCCCGAGATCATCACAGGAAGTACAAAACGACTGGAGCCATGGTGAGCGGCGCCGGCGCTGCGCCCCAGGCGGACGACTGCTTCTGTCACCTGTGTCAGATCTCACTGCCGTCCAAAGCCGATCACCAGGAGCACCTGCTGCTGCACAGCTCGGGAGCGCCCCCTGTGGGTCTCCAGCGCTTCCCAACGCTGCAGCCACACAACCTGAGCGCCCCACGGCCGCCTTATGAGCCGCTGCAGCCGCCCTCAGACAAGCGGCCCTATGACCCCATCATGGGTCCCGCGAACGGCCCAATGTACATGTATGATCCGCGACCTTCCCACTCTGAGCCTGAGGCTGGCCCGCAGGGCGACGCTGAACGCAGGTTTAAGTGCGGTGAGTGTGGAAAGAGTTACCGTCACGCGGGCAGCCTGGTGAACCACCGCCGCTGTCACCAGACCGGCCAGTACCACTGCAGCGTCTGCGGGAAGCAGTACCCTCACCTGGCCGCGCTGCACAGTCATCTGCGCAGCCACAAGGGCCGCACCTCAGCACAAGGCAGCACTGACTGGACCGACTACTCTCAGGGGGGTGGGGCAGAGGGCGGGGCTCACTTCAGCCAGGACGCCGCCCACAGCAGTTTAGACTCTCTGGAATTTCATGAGCACTTCGACGCACCGCTGGCTCAGGGGTCACAGGGCGGCCGACAGGCATGCGCAGACTGTGGCCAGATGTTTGACCTGAACGCTCTGAAGAGCCACATGTGCTCAGGCCAGCAGGGGGCGCAGGGGAACGGCTTCAGCATGAGCTTCAGCAGCACACTGCCCGCTGCTGACCACAAACACACAGTGAAGAGACTTGGGGACAAAGAGGACGAGGACGAGGGAGAGATCTATCAGTGCTCTGTGTGCGGGAACCACTACGCCAGCCTGCGCGCGCTACGCAGCCATCTCCGCAGCCACGCCAACAACCCCAGCTTTTCCCAGCTACCTGAGCAAGGGCCCAGCCAGGCGCCGCAAGGATCTGGCCAGAGCTGGAGGCTCCTGTGCTCTACCTGCGGCCAGAGCTTCAGTCGCAAACAGGACCTCCTGAACCATCAGCTGATCCACGGGCCGCAGAGGGCGGAGCCTAAAGGCCAGAGAGTCGCCTGTGCAGACTGCGGCCTGCTTTACGACCGTCACCTCTCACACATGTGCCATGGAAAGAGCCGGCTGAATGGAAAGAACGCTCAAGCTGAGGCGCGCAGACCCCTGGTGGAACACAGCGACAAACCCCACAAGTGCGACCAGTGCGGGCGGGGCTACAGGCACCCGTGCTCCCTCCTCAACCACAAGAAGTCCCACAAGACCGGAGTGTTCCGCTGCCTCGTCTGCCAGAAGAAGTACTACAACCTGCTCGCTCTGAAGAACCACCAGAGAACTCACTTCGACCTAAAGAGGTGAGAAATATTGAGGGGACTATAGAGGGGACTATGGAGGGGACTATGGAGGGGGACTATGGAGGGGGACTATGGAGGGGACTATGGAGGGGGACTATGGAGGGGGACTATGGAGGGGGACTATGGAGGGGGACTATGGAGGGGGACTATGGAGGGGGACTATGGAGGGGGACTATGGAGGGGACTATGGAGACCAGAGTTCTAAACAGACTGCTAACAATTTTGAGAATCGAGACTTCAGATCAGATCCTCTGACCATGGTTTTTTTCTATCAATGGTCTCTGATGGTCTCTAACTGTCCAATGGTCCTGGTCTCTGATGGTTCTGTCTCTCCCTGGTCTCTTCCTGGTCTCTTCCTGGTCTCTTCCTGGTCTCTTCCTGGTCTCTTCCTGGTCTCTTCCTGGTCTCTTCCTGGTCTCCTGCTGGTCTCCTGCTGGTCTCTTGCTGGTCTCTGATGGTTCTGTCTTTGATGGTTGTCTCAGAATCCATTTTTTTTTTTGCTATTATAAGTAACAGGAAGTCACAAACTAGGAAATTGCTTTGGCAAGTGGTAAAAGTAAAAATAAAAATGCATGCATAAAAATAAAATAAAAAAATCATGACATTTTCTCCTTGGTCTCTGATGGTGTTTGATGGTCTCTTCACTCCCTATGGTCTCTGATGGTTCTGTCCCTGATGGTATCTCCTGCAGGCACAAGTGCGAGGAGTGTGGAAAGGCCTTTAAGATCCAGAAGCAGCTGCTGAACCACCTGCGTCTGCACGAGGAGCACCGCGTCAAAGGCCTAGTGCGCTCAGGCCCCAGCGGGGCGCGCCTGTCCCCGGCCGGCCCATCACAGCTGCACACGCTCAGAGCAGAGAGCGCCAAAGCCGCGTCTCTGCTTGGGTTCAAGAAGCCCTACTCTTCGGCCGGAACTTCTCGACCGCAGAAATTTGACGCGGTGGAGACCAGCCGCCGGCCGTTTTCCTGTGAGGAGTGCGGTAAGACCTACCGCCACGCAGGCAGCCTGGCCAACCACAAGAACCTGCACAAAGTCGGAGACTACCACTGTAACGTCTGCAACTCCACCTACCCCAACCGCCTGGCCATGAAGAACCATCTGAGGCTCCACTTTGCCCACAAGAAACACAACTGCCCCGACTGCGGCAAAGGCTTCCGTACGCAGCGCCAGCTCGCCACTCACTCCACAGGTGGCTTGTGTAAGGGCCCCCAGGGACCTGGCCAGCAGATGGACTACGAGTGTGACGGCTGCTGCGAAGGTTTTGCTACCGCAGATGACCTGTCTGCTCACGACTGTCCCGCCGCTCACCTGCCCGTGTCCTCAAGCTCCACGCCCTCTCACCCCCGAGAGGAGCGTGTGTCTGTGGACACGGACTCAGACGAGCGCCCGTATGTGTGCGACCTGTGTAACTGTGCGTACAAACACGCCAGCTCCTTACTGAACCACAAACACACGCACAAGACCGGGAACTTCCGCTGCAGCTTCTGCGACAAACCTTACACCAACTACATGGCGCTGCGCAACCACATGCGCATCCACACACAGCGCAAGAAGCACGTGTGCCACGTGTGCGGCAAAGCATTCCGGCTCGCTCGCTTCCTCCGCAATCACCACCGCGTCCACGACGAGGGCGCCACACCCTTTGGCTGCCCCAGTTGCGGCAAGAGCTTCCAGGGCCGCTCCGCGCTGGCCAGGCATCGCTGCGGGGACTCGCTGGATTCCACACTGCTCCGCAGACCTGCCCCAGACAGGAAGGAGGCAGAGGAGTGCCGCTACACGTGAGTGCGCAATAATGTCCCTGTCACATTCCTCACATAAACAGAGCTCTGTCATTACAGGTATATGCTCTCCAATCCCAGCGCGCCCACGTACGCCTGCCGGAATTCGGACTTTTCTGAAGTTTGGACTAATTGAATTAGAGATAAGTTTCCCTTTGTTTAGACGCCCTGTGTTGTGTGCAGACCTGTGTGTGATGCCCTAAACCCGCCCCTGTCCCCGCCCTCTCCCCTGCTGCTGGATTATAGATCATATACCTGTATGGCCATGTTACACACAGGAGAGGGGGGGTTGAGTGATACAATAGCCACGTTTCCACCGCAGGAGTCCCTCCTCCATGCTAGCAGTGACGTGCATCATAGCTCTCTGCCTCCCCTGCCATCAATGGAAACAAATAATTATTTTAGTTGTAATACATAATTGTTTTCCACTGTCCTATGCTTTTAATGTATATTTGGCACTGTTCCGACCAGTTTTGATCATTTTAGGAGTCAAAAACGCTGAAATCCTATTTTTCCTATTCAAAGAGACGAGGGGAGGCAGCGCTCCTGCCTCACCCCAGATCGCTCCCTCACAGTGGACTGTGCGAGTGCTCTCAACTCGTGCTGTTGATATATCGCTGTTTGTTTCTAATATCCTGCTTTGAAAACATTTGTATAACTTCTCATGTTGTTTAGTAATGTATTGCACGTATGTGTGTACTATTTTTATTTAGTTTAAGTCTTTTGATTGGAGAAGAATACACCAGGAAAAAGCTTGGCGTGAGGCAGGCAGTATCTGTGCCTCACCACTAGGGGTGATAGTGAGCATGAAGTTCAGACCTGAGTTGCTAACAAACAATCAGCACAATATGCTATTTCTTTTGCTTGAAAATGGATGATTTGATTGAAGATTTTTTTCTCAACTGGACCTTCGATCAAAGCAAGAAATAATATAGACTAAAAACCACCGCTCGACCTACGAGGTTAGTCCGGCCGCGGGGGAGGAGTTTGTCAATCTGTGTTTTATGTGAAAAAATGACCAGAGAGTTGCATAATAGTGCTTCTCCGAAAAATACTGATTCAAACACTGCTCAAGAGTTCTGCAACTCTTTCTCTCTCTCCTCCCGTCTCTTTCTCTCTCTCTCGCGTCTCTCGCACCTGTGCTTCTTAAAGATGTTTGATGCGGAGCAGAGAGTCAGTTGTTGTGAGATTATTAAAAGAAGCTGGTTCTCTTATCTTTACAGTATAGGAAGTTATTGCATTGGCAATTAAATTCTATTGTATTAGAATAATTATGGTAAATCTGACTTTTAAAGTCAGTGCCTCCCCAATCACATTCCTCACTGCATGTCACTGCATGCTAGGTACTCCGTTCGGCCCTGGTGGGACTTGAGGTTAACCCGGCGCTGATTGGCTAAAGCTAGCGCAGGCTCAGACACCAGCAGAAACAGCAAAACAACCGGCATTAGCCCAGCAACATAAGCCCAGCAGACACCACTGGAAACAGCGAAAGACAGCACATTGATTCAGACGGGGTTTGAGGCATCGTGGCGAAATGAAAATATATATTTAGACATATCAGCTTCACCTCGAAGCGCTGGGGATTCATCACACTCCAAAACAAGCCGTGAAAAGTTTATAAAAACTGAAGCAGGACTAAAAAATGACTCAAAGACCTCAACAACCGGGGCGGTCATGAACGTAAAATAAACAAATGGGTTTGGCGCATGGATCTATAATAATAACGGGTTTGGCATAATGAGTTCCGCTTATGCGGTAATCAAAACTCATATGACGTCGCCGAGTGGTCCTACTGCAGTGGAGACACGGACACTGAGAGGACCGAGGGAGAGGATGGTTCCTGTAAAAGCCCCCGCTCCTTTTACCAGGAACTCCTGCGGTGTAAACACGGCTAATATATTTCATATGGATTTGAAAATGCTCTTTTAGTGACATCACTTTAATACTTGCCATTATCAAATGTAATCTGAAGTAGTTTAAGCAATATTTGGCATTCTGCAGTTTACAAATACAGGTTTGATGTTAACGCCTCCACTCCCTGTGCACAGGTGTGAGCAGTGCGGCCGCTCGTACCGCCACCCCTCGTCGCTCCTGAACCATCGCCTGAGTCACCGTGTGGGCGTGTTCCCCTGCGTATCGTGTTCAAAGACCTTCAACAACGCCCTGGCCCTGAGGACGCACCAGCGCCTGCACTGCGGCCCGCGGCCTCACCGCTGCACCGACTGCAACAAGGCCTTCAGGGCTCGTTCACAACTGCTCAACCACCGCCACCGCGTCCACCAGAGCGCATTCAGCCCAGTGACCGCACTGCTGCAGGAAAGGGGCGGGGCCTCAGGGGGCAGGGCGTCAGGGGGCGGGGCCTCAGGACACCGGCTGTATTCCTGTGATCAGTGCGGCCGCTCCTATCGACACTCCAGTTCCCTACTGAACCACAGACGCAGCCACATGACAGGCGCCTTCCCCTGCGCCTCGTGCCACAAACACTTCTCTAACCTGATGTCTCTGAAGAACCACGCGCGCACACACACAGAGCCGCGACGTCACAGCTGCCCCGACTGCGGCAAAGCCTTCAGAGTGTCCACACAGCTGCTTGCGCACCGCCGCGTGCACACACACGAGAAGCCGTTTATCTGCAGCGTGTGCGACAAACGTTTCTCCTGTAAGAGTAACCTCAGGCACCACAGCCGCCTGCACTGGGGCCCTGCAGCGCCCCCTGTAGACACGGGCCAGTACCTGAGCAGCGGCCATGTACACTTTCTCTGAGCGTAAGTCTGAGAGTGAGAGGCCTTAAATAAGTACAGAAGTCCTTAAATAAGTGCAGGAGTAACGGGCTAGAACTACCACAAACAGGACTGTGAGGCTGATGTTTTAGAAATAAACTGTAAAAGAATCACACTGAGAAATGGACATAACTCTGCACGCCCTGCGCTCCCTGGACTGAACACGAGGTGGCGCTCCCTGGACTGAACACAAAGTGACGCTCTCTGGACTGAACACAAGGTGGCGCTCTCTGGACTAAACACACGGTGGTGCTCTTCCTCTTTTAACTCTGTTTGCCTTCATCACAAAACTTTATTTAAAACAAATGTCTGAGAACTGTAAAGATTCAATGTGTCCTGGACAGGTGCTTTTTGGGAGGGGCCCCAGGGGATTGTGGGAAATGTAGTCCTGTAGAATGAAAGTCTTCCTCAAATGTCCTTGTGTAAAGCAGATGTTTCTGTGCGGAACTAAGTGAACCATCATTAATCCCCCTCACCTTGACCTTCACCCTCTCCACATTCTCTGGTGTCTGGTCAAATACACACATATCCATCTTTTGACATTGTCATCTGCACGTAACCAGAGACATGAACTCTGTAAACCAGGGTTTAGGAAAACTCCGCCCAAAGTGAAGATTTGTGTTCTTTTTATCCACTCTCATTGTCTACTCCCCTTCACCTCCTCTCTCCTGGTCTTCCCCCTTTCATCTCCTCTATCATCCTCCTTTCCTCTCTGTGAGCTCAAAGTGGTAGTGCCCCCTTGTGTGTGCAGAGGGTCAGTGCAGTGCTGTAGAATTGGTAGGAGACTCATTCTAATAATATCTATTAATATCTGTAACGTGTGTGTGACTGTCCACTATATACTTTTATAAATATGTTTTTGATAATTCATTTATAACTAAACTGTCAAACTATAACCTGGTACTGCAAATAAACTACAAACATGGGTCTGGTCCAGCCTGGTCCACATAAGTCTGGCCACATGAGTCTAGTCCACAACCCTGCTGAACTTAAGAGAAGATGACTCACACATTCCTGCTTCAGTGTGTTTATGTGAATAGTAGAGATACACAAGGCAGGAAATACTATAGACTGTATATATGGCGAGGAAGGACGAGAGAGGTGTGAGTGTTGTGGACTTTGCAGTGATAAAAATAAAAGGAGGACTCAGGAGAGCGGAGGTATGTGTTATCGTGAATAAACCGGAGAGAAAGCGGAAGTGTGTGCGTCGTAGTGTATAAACTGAGCTTGGTCCACTAACCTGTCGATCTTCAGAGCAGTGTGTTTATGTGAACAGTAGAGATAAACAAGAGCAGGAAATACTGTAGACTATATATAGATGGTGAGGAGGGAAGAAGTGTTAGTGTTTTGAGAATAGAGGTTTGTGTTAAAAAAAAAAAAATACTGCAGTGAATAAACCGTAGATGCAGGAGAGAGAAAGAGGTGTGTGTTGTAGTAAATTAATAGTTTAATGAGTCTTGTCCACATCCCTGTTGATCTTCAGATGACGCACACATTCTTCCTTCAGTGTGATTATGTGAACAGCAGAGGAAGAGAAGGAAATGCCACAGACTGTATATAGATGGACATGGAGAGGAAATAAGTATGCATCAGTTTTATATAGCGCTTTTTTTGACACTCAGACACTTCACATGCCATTATTCATTCTCTCCAAACACGGTGCTGATAATACTACTGTAGCCACAGCTGCCCTGGGGCACACTGACAGTGTATGCACCAGTATGTGCCATCGGCCCCTCCGACTACACACACCAGACTCATTCTAGGCTAAGTGTCTTGCCTAAGGACACAACAGCAGAGGAGGAGGCGAGTGTTGTTGTGGACTCAGGAGAAGAGACGTTTGTGTTGTAAACAATGCAGTGAATAAACAGAGGACTCAGAGAAGGAGAGAGGAGGTGTATGTTGTGGGTGGTGCAGTGAATAAACAGAGGACTCAGAGAAGGAGAGAGGAGGTGTTGTGGGTGGTGCAGTGAATAAACAGAGGACTCAGAGAAGGAGAGAGGAGGTGTATGTTGTAGGTGGTGCAGTGAATAAACAGGAGGACTTAGAGAAGGAGAGAGGAGGTGTGTGTTGTGGGTGGTGCAGTGAATAAACAGAGGACTCAGAGAAGGAGAGAGGAGGTGTTGTGGGTGGTGCAGTGAATAAACAGAGGACTCAGAGAAGGAGAGAGGAGGTGTTGTGGGTGGTGCAGTGAATAAACAGAGGACTCAGAGGAGGTGACACTGAACGATGGTCTTTATTCTTGTTTTCGTCTGTCAGGGTTTGGTTCTCTGGTCTTTTTTTTTGTTCTTTTTTATATTTTTATTTAAATTAAAATGTCTGACACACTTATAAAAGACAGCATCTGCATAGAGTTGTCATCTTAAAGATCCATGGAGAAAGGGGGCGGGGTCAGGGGCGGAGTCATAGGTCGACGCCGCCAAAACCACCATGGACACCGTGAGCCCGCCTCCTGTCGTCACATCTACTTATTATTTATACATTTGTTTCCCGCCGCAGCTGCTTACACTTTCATTTTTGAGCCAAAACGTCGACAAATTTGTGAAGTTTGTCTTAAAATTATGAATTGTCATTGTCGGCGTTTGACCCAGAGATAAAAGCACCGGCAGCCAGCTGTGTCCAACATCAAAAGTTTTCTCTCTCATGAAGGGGGCGGGGTGTCGTGTTGCAGTGGGTGTGACTTGTCTCATGGTGGGCGTGGCTTTGGCGGCGCCGAGGGAATACTGGCACGTCACAGTAACTAAACGACAGCAGTTACGAGTCGGGTCTTTACATTACGCTACGCACACATACACACACACAAAAGAAACAGGACACGAGTTGCATCTGCCGCGCGCAGTTTGCCACAAGCTCCGCCTCCGGGACACCTCTGCAGCCAATCACAGCGCACCAGACATCGCAACGCCATCGAAACCAGCTTTATCCAATAATAATGAGTGAAGTTCAATGGGACGAGGTCAGGGTTGAGTCCGACGCAACTTTGCTTTTCATCAGTCAATATTTAGACATTTATTATTATTATTATTCCTCATTGTCGAACTATAGTAAAGAATTTAACATGATAATATTTAAACAATTTGACCGTGTCCTGTAGAGAAATGCTGCTCGCGGACGCCATTTTGCGAGCATAAAGTGGAAAAACGTGACTTTGGCAAAACATTTATGACAAAAATATAAAAAATACAAATCGCGTCAATGATGAGAGTTTGAAGAAATTTCATCACAAAAAAACCAACAACTGGATCCAAAATGGCGTCCGACTGCAGCTTGTGTCGCATCACTGTTTATTGTCGCCACGGTTACGCAGTTTCCTGCCTCTGCGCCCGTTTAAAAGCCCTTGTGTCTCGGGATATTGCACGCTGCGTTTCTATTGGCCTGTGAGGCGAGAGGGGCGGGGTTGCGATTACACCGTGGCAAAATGAACAAATAAACCAAAATGCGACAAAAAATTTTCTCATTCGGATGACGGTCTGGTGCGGGCAGTGCGTGTTGGCGCGTGTTGGCGGCGCTCTGGAAAACGATTGAAAAGACTGAATTACAAACATGGAGCAGATTTGACAAAGGAAAGATTTGTTAAGTAACAACATCAATTTAAGGAGATCATTTTGATCCGAACACTCGCCACATCTGCTGCACGAGTCGTAATCCAAGCCGCGTTCATCGCCTGCGGAGGAACGAGCCGTAGAAACGCGGAGCCGAAATATTTGAGTTTTTACAAAATGGAGGGAAGCACTTTTCAACAGAGGGGCCATGGGCGGGGCCTCTGTGACAGGGGCAAGGGGGAGACCAATCAGAGCGCAGGATTCACCGTGACATCAGCAGACAGGAAGTGTTTATTTAAATTCGTTATCGTTCAGTTCTTTATGAAACAAGATTTACTTGTTTCAAGATGTTTCTGACAATAGATAGATTTAAGATAACATTTGCATTTATCTTAGATAAAACCCCAGATAAAACTGGTCTTTGTAAAAATGTATTTTTGTTAATTCACGTCAGAAACATCTTCAAAGCAGTAAATGTTCCCGGCCACATAAACACATGTTTATACGCACATCCGGAACTATCTCCTGAAGTCAAGTTATTTGAAGTTGGAGGTTCCAGGTTCTCAGCCTAAAGTTGCGTCACAATATGTTCAGAGTGAAACAACAAAAACAAAATGTTCAATGTTGAAAAATGAATACATAAATAAAATATTCAGTATGTACAGAGCATTCAGGTGAACGAGCCGGTGAACCCTGCGCTGCGATCGGCACATAGATCTCGGTCTTTTGGCGTTTTGTCCCGGAGGCGTGGCCAACTGCGGCGGCCATCTTGGATTTCTACATAGACATGCAGTGGTTTTTTAATCTTTAAGATATTTACAATAATTACAGCACACAAAGATCCAGGGTCATTGGACAAAACTGCGAGCATTCCATATTCAGTTTGACGACTAGTATAAGGAACAGAAAGGTCTGGGGCCACCTCCTCAGCACATATTTATAACTCTTCATCACTGCACTGCATTAACCGAAGACAAGGAGTCTGAGCATCAGCTGAACATAGAGAAGAGCCATCTGGGGAGCCATCTGCCAAAGGAACGCCTTCCATCACAATGACCTGCGTACGCTTTGTTCCTTAAACATGATTTTGAGAATATTTCCTTTGGCATTTCATGTTTAAGATTCTGAAGAAGAAAATATATGGATATATGTGCGAACAGTTATCCCTGGTACTACAGGTACATTGGTCCCTGGTTCATCACAGGGGTATGTGTTCTAAAAATAAGCCACAATAAGTAAAATCCTTGAAGTAGCAGCTGTATGTTTTAAGGCTGTAAAACCCCTCACAAACACTTTTCTAACCACCTAAACTCACGATTGCTGAAGTGTGATCGTGAAGATATCCAACCTGTTGTTGGTCTGAGCGCTGCTGCAGCTGTCAAAAGCCGTGCATACGCTGTAAAATACAGCTGAGGGGCAGGAGAAGGACTTAGGGCTACGGGAAGACCAGAGAGAGAGAGAGAGAGACCAAAGAGAGAGACCAAAGAGAGAGACTCCTCTGAACTAATCAGCGCAGTAGCTGTCATGTTACAATAGCTGTTATATGATGTTAGCGTAACAAGCAGCGCATGAGAAGCAGTTGTAAAAAAACTATTGCACAAGAACATCTGTGAAACAGCGAATGATGAACCATGATAGATCATTGTACTGGAAAATATGCACGACTGTGGAGGAGGAGGGTTGTTTTAACATGGTGCAAATTAAGGCGTGCCGTCTTAATGATCTCATTCCAAGTTTAACTCAACATGTGTTTGAAGTCTGGTTCCATTGGCAGATCCTGTGTGGACTCCATCAGCTCAAACTCCTTCTCGGCATCTTGTTTGTGCAGTGCAGCTTCAAACACTGATCAGGACAATACTGTGGGTCCTCGCGGGCTCCACAGGCGCCGCTGGAGGCTCAGGAAGACCAACACCTTCGGAGGAATCGCACCAGATTCTACACAAACTCAAAACTTCCTCCTCCGTTTTGGTCCGAACTGTCTGCTGATGATTCTCCTGACTTTGTGCCACTTTAACACAACAATATTCATAAATATTTCATCTTTTAGCAGATTTTTAAACCTCTAAATGTGTGAGTATGTGCTTCACGACGAAACAGGCAGAATCTGACGGTTGCGGATCCTCAAAAGTAGGATTTCTTTCGAGCCATGAGCAAACGTCTAATTGTGTTTGGACGTCCTGCCAGTGGAAGCCAATTTTTGAACATGGGAATAATCAAAAGCTAAAATAATAATACATTTGAGCAGCTCTGTTGTGTCTGAATCTGCCTGAATCGCCGTGAGTGAGTTTGTATGAGGAAATGAAAGTGAAGGCGTAAATGTGGGTCTGGCCGCGTTTGTGCTTTCCGACGCGAGACGAAATGCATTGGCTTTGGGCAAAGATAACCGCAAATGATGATGATGATTTCAGACGAGTTATAGGGGAAAGTGTTGGGATCGTTGGGGTAAAAGGAAGGGAGGCATGCGACAGACACCAGTCCATTCAGCCACAGGTTTGGTAAAAAATCAGGAAATAATTGTTAAAATCAACTCCTTAAATCTCCATTGGTCCTTTTCCCCTGAAGGCGTCAAGAAGGGAGCGGCCCCAGAGCGCGGCTGGAAATCATAACTGTACGATATGTCTGGAGCCTGAACTAAAGTATGGTACAATGTTGACGCAGGACAGGCCCCTGCGTCCACTCGTTTGGGTTCAGGTGTGTGATGCATAGACACAAAATCTTCTTATAAATAACTCTCAAAGTACGAACGTAGATATTCTAATATTTAAAATCCACGGAGGGCAAATCTGCGGCGATATGTCTGAAAACCTGCTCAGAGTTTGGACACTGCCTTTGACTTAAACTGAAACGATAGTTTTATATCCGGAGAGTCATGTTTGAACCGGGAGAGCGTCGCCATGGTGACTGTGGCAGCCATTTTGTGTCCATCTCAGGTGTAAAACAGATGACAGACTGTGTACCGCAATCACCAAACTAAAAGCCGCTAATCTGTCCAAGTTCTTTGACCCCTGCGACCAATCTATGTATGTTTATCACGGTACAGAATTCTGCAGGATAGACTTTGGACACTGCTCCATCAGCTGTGGTTCATATGAACAGCAGAGAGACACCGGTTAGCTATAGGGTGTGCGTTTATTGTTAAAATAGATAGGTAAATAAATGGAGACTAACAGTTAAGGTAAGCATGCTAACATGAGCTAATGTTAGCCTCAGAGCTCATTGTGTTAATTATCATCATGAAATGATGTGTCCAGTTAAAACAGACGTCTCTCTGCTTTGTTCTGCTCCATCGGCTGTTGGCTCAGTGTGACATCATAAAATGGATACCTGCGCCTTATATTTAGGTCCTATATATGGACAACTTTTTATTCTGATATGTAGCTGGCTCATAGACAGGTGTGGCTAAGAGTCCAGCGAGTCCTGTGTGTCCTGTATCACAGCCACACACTCACGACAGGAGACAACTCTGAGCTTGGATGAACAGTGGCGGAACATGGCGGCTGCCTGTTACCATGGCGACTCTGTCCAGCCCTTTACACGTCAGCTCTGGGTGAAAGTGTTGAGGCTCAGAGGGTAAAGTGCACAAACTGGGACAAAAACAGCTTCATGCAAACGACGCGTCACATCTTCACATGCCTCTTTTATTTTATTATTATTACGATCGGGTCCACGCGCGGAGGGAAGGGGGCTGGTGCTATGGAGACCTCATACAAGACCTCGAGACGATCTCACTGTAGACCTGCTGAAGACGTCATGAAGACCTCACTCAAGACCCTTATTAAGGCCTCAAAGAGACCTCACAAAGACCTTAAGAGGACCTGACAACGCCCAATGAACCAACGCCGGAAACTAACGACGAATCACCCAGAGACTAACACCACAGAAAACCAGTTAAACTATGGGACCAACTGTAAATCGCTGTCGGCCAATGCTTACCGGGCGTTACTTATTCCGGCCGGTCTGATATCGGCGTGATTGTTCTAATGTACGCAGTTTGGGGAGGCAGTCACATCTGTAGAACAAGCAGCTCTTCTGAGAACAGTGCAGTAATAATCGAGCCTCCGTTTTGAATCCACACTTTTGTGTTTTTATTGCGTTAAATTATTGCGTTATATATTTGTCAGGCGGTGATGCTGCACTCCCCACACTCGCACAAACTCAACGTGAACGTTCCAAACCAGCGTCCGTCACTGGACAGAGGCTGAAGACAGAGGCTGAGGACACAGGCTGAGGACAGAGACCTGGAGCTGACTGGGCTCGTGATCCAGAGAAGCCCACTGTGTTTGTGGGTTTGCCTCAAATCTCAAATTAAGCCGAGTGGAACAGTTGCAGACAGCGGCACGTGTTTAAATTTTGCATTGGGGGCAGTGCAAGTGTTTATAATTGACCAAATGTTCTTTCATAACTGGTCAAGGTTAGGGACCGGGTCGGGACACGTTTGCATTTTTAGAAAAGAGAGCATTTGGATTTGGTCTGAAATGCTAAAGACTTTGGATTCTGTTTGTTTCGACCATGTTACAGTTTCAGGTTAGCGTTAGCAACAGTTAGCCACAGGTTTGTTGTTGTATCTGACCTCGGCACGAATGCGTCACTGGACAGAGCGACCGCTAACGATATGAGCTAACATTAGTCTTTTTCACAGAAGCCAACACACCATGCTAACGAGCTAACGCCTCTACGAGCTAACAGACGTGAACAAAACTCCGGCCCAAGCTTTACGGCCTCATTAGTTCTCGCGGTGGAAGGAGGCAGGGTCAGTCTGAGTCTAATCTGCATAGATGGACTACCCTCTTCCTCCTCCTCTCGGGCTACTTCCTGCCTCCCTTCCTTAGCCCCTCCCCTCGCGGCGTCTGAGCTGCGATCATAGGTCGTGGATTGGGTGATTGACAGGAGCGAGCCGCCAATCAGGGCAGAGGAGGAGATGCCAGGGACGCCGTGACGGTTTGGGAATAAAATGGCACTTTCTGGTCGCCGTGGCGAAGACAATTTCTAAACAAAAACACAAAAACGACATCATTGGAGACGCCAAAGTGGGAAACGGATTTGTGTTTTTGTATTTGGGGAGGAGGGGCGGGACTACGGTCGAGGGGGAGGGGCTATGGTCAAGGGATCTGGTCATGTTTGAGTGGGCGGAGTAGTGGCATCCCTGGCATTTCGCTCTCTCTCGAGAAAAATAAAATAAAATAAAAATGCAGTGATTATTATGGAATGTGGCTGTGATCTGGTCTGTGATTGGATGACTCGTCCCATGATCTGGCCTGTGATTGGTTGACTCGTCCTAGCTCATTTGCATGTTTGCGATTCAAGTTTCCGTGTGTTCGATGTAGTTGTTGTTGTCGTTGTTTGTTGTTGTTTTCTCTGCTGGTTGCCGGGGCGACTGGTTGCCGGGTGAGGTCGTTGGCGGCGGTCGTCACGGCGACAGTAAGGGTATGGGGGCGGGTCTTAGAAGCCCAGCGTCCCTCCGATGGTTGAAGCCAAAACCACTCCCAGGATCACACAGCAGATGATGATCATGATCTTCTTCTGCAGAGACACACAGACAAACATATACACTGTGGTATTACTGCAATCCACTTCATTTATAAGTACATTTCATAAACAACGCATACCAAACTAATACAAGTCAAATAGTACTTACACTGGTCCCTGGTCTCTGGTTTATCAGGGGTTAGGTGTTCTAAAGATAACCCAAGTGAAATCCTTGAAGTAGCAGCTCTATGTTTTAAGGCTGTAAAATCCCTCACCAGAGAGAGACCAG
>OZ035840.1:31952853-32117853 GCA_964034765.1 Knipowitschia caucasica
CTTCTGGTGATCAGGTGTCTAAATGTGTTGGGCATATTTAAGCCCCTCCCCTTTGTTTGTGTCTTTACTGGAGACTTTTTGTTCTTTCAAAAGGGAAGTCATCTTCAAGTCATCTTTAAGTCGTCTTTAAGTCAGCTCGGTGCAGCTCGGTGCAGCTCACCTGTGTTTTGCGAATGCGCAGATCAGCCGATGATCTGTTGAGACCCTCCTCCTGCTCGATGCTCTGCTCGATCGCTGAAACACACTCACTGTGTTAGAGACAGGACCGGAGACAGGACAAGTGCAGAAGTCAGAGGTGGGTTTTACCTTTTAACTTTGAGCGCACTTTGTTGGCTGTCTTCTTAATGTCGGCCGTCAGGTCCTCCAGCTCCTGCTTGGTCTCTGAGGAACAACACACACATTAAAGCCGAAAGCGGTTTTGAACAGCCCTCGTGAAGGAAACACTATTGAACAGGACCTGTGACCTGACAGCTCGAGATAACTCGGGATAATTGGAGCTCTGACCTGGGCCCGGCAGGATTTGTGCTGGGCTTAATTTTGATCTATCAGAGTTGTGTCAACATGCTTGAAATAAGACTTCTGCTCTTCTCATCGCCTCAGTCTCTGACAAACGTATGTGTCAACAGCTTGTATTCAGTTAAAATCTGAACTTCTTCAATTAAGTATGTGTGGTGCAGGGATGATGTGTCACATATTCTTCACGCTGCCTGGAAAGGTGCACATATCCACCTATCACAATTAAATAAAGTATACAGAGTACTATGGCCCACTATAATTATGTAGAAGTTGAATTAACGCTAATAAAAGTCTAGAGAGGGATGGTCAAATCGCCTGCTCCTCTCAACTGGGAGTCAGGGGCCGCGACATCAGTTCCTCCAGCCCCAATATCCCTCTGTGTGTCAGCAGCAGTCTCCCTGATGCAGCGGCCAAGATCCATTGGCGTGTTTGAGCAAATGCAGTCTGGTAGAGGCAGTCTTGACAGGGTGTGTAGTCGGATTCAGGAAAAAAAAAAAAAACAGTCTTTGTCGTGTTCAGATCGGGCTGAATTTTGTCTGACTCGGGCGTTCGTTTTTGGGCCTAATTACAGCTCTACAGTGTTTTGTGACCTGTGACCAGGACACTGAGGACACAGAGCAGACCTCCACATGCCTGAATGTTAGCTCCATGACTCACATCTGATCTGACCACAAACACATGTTAGCAGAGGTCCTGACCTGCTCTGTGTTGGTGAAGATGAAGTTGGCTGGATGACACAGAATGACAATTCTGAGCAATGGCTAACATTGTGTTAGCAAAGCAGAGGCTCTCAGTTTGGACTCATTTCTGATTCGGACAGAAGGGGTGGGATGGATGCAGTAAAGTGGTGATGTCACATGTCCAGATGAGTGCTTACCTGCGGATGGGGCGGGGCCATGCATGCAGTGGGCGGGGCTTCACATGTAAAAGTGATGACATCAACATCACTGGACAAACTGAAAACAGCGCATGCAGCAGCGACGTCACATGATCATGCACCGAAAACACGGAGGCAAACAAGCGTCAGCGACAACAACAAACTATAATAAACAATAAAAAACAACAATGATAAACAGTAAATAGAACACACAGAGACGACAGACGTCAAAGGAGTCAGTACTACAGGGGCCAAGTAGCAGCTCTATGTTTTAAGGCTGTAGAACCCAGACCAGAGAGAGAGACCAGAGAGAGAGACCAGAGAGAGACCAGAGAGAGAGACCAGAGAGAGAGACCAGAGAGAGACCAGAGAGAGACCAGAGAGAGAGACCAGAGAGAGACCAGAGAGAGAGACCAGAGAGAGAGACCAGAGAGAGAGACCAGACAGAGAGACCAGAGAGAGAGACCAGAGAGAGACCAGAGAGAGAGACCAGACAGAGAGACAAGAGAGAGACCAGAGAGAGAGACCAGAGAGAGAGACAAGAGAGAGACCAGAGAGAGAGACCAGAGAGAGAGACCAGAGAGAGAGACAGACCAGTGAAAGACCAGAGAGAGAAAGACCAGAAAGAGATCAGAGAGAGCAGGAGAAACACAGCAAGGCCTACAATGGTGGAATGTGTTACAGTGAAGGACCAATTTAGTTGTAGTATAGAACTGGTAGTACTGGTAATACTTGCAGTGGTACTTGTAGTACTGGTAATACTGGTAGTTTTTGTAGTGGTACTTGTAGTACTTGTTGTAGTACTCTTAGTACTGGTTGTAATTGCAGTGGTACTGGTAGTTATCATAGTAGTAGTAGTAGTACTGGTAGTACTGGTAGTACTTCCAGTGGGACTGGTAGTAGTACTTGTAATACTCGTGGGACTGGTAGTAGTACTTGTAATACTCGTGGGACTGGTTGTACTGGTAGTACTTGTAATGGTACTGGTTATACTCACTCTCGTCGGGGTTGGGCGCGGCGAGGATGGCGCTGTGCTGCTTCTTCACCTGCTCCACATCTTCAGACAGTTTCTCTATGCAGCCGCGGATCTCCTCCACCTACAGGACAGAAGTGTTACTGCAGCTACATGTACTCCTCTGAGGAGACAGTGCTACGGCAGCTCCTCCTACTATGGGCACTGCAGCCTCACAGTGTTCCCTCAGATTCCCCCAGATGGGCTGGTTGTCTCTCACCTGTTCAAAGAACTCGTCCATGAAGTGGTCTCTGTCGACCTGCACCACCTCCTCGTCATCATCACTGTCCTTTGCCTGCAGAGGGGGGGTTGAGGGGGAGAAGACAAGGGAGGTGATAAGAGAGAGAGGGGAGAGATTAGAGCCACAAGACAGCAGCTACACCAAACAGCATGTTAGCCACTAGTTTGTGGTGGCCATGAGTGTGGGCGTGTCTGTGGGTGTGTCTGGGCGTATCTGTGGGCGTGTCGGTTGTGGGTGTGTCCGTGGGTGTGTTTGTGGGCGTGTCTGTTGTGGGTGTGTCTGTGGACATGTTGGTTGTGGGTGGGTCTTTGGGCGTGTCTGTACAGTACTGTTAAGACCCCCACAATTAGGCTGATGAGCAGTTTCTGTGTCAGTGTGTGTGTGCGCTGGTGTGTATACTGTATATGTGTGTGTGTGCATGTGTTTGTGTACATGTCAGTGTGTGTATACTGTATGTGTTTGTGTGTGTGTGAGTGTGCAGTTTATAGACTCCGTAGTAAAGGCCTAATCCTGTTTGTATTAAACTGGGACAAATGGTAAAGTGTTATTACAGCCAACAGGCCTAATGTTTGACAACTGAATAGAAACTAAAGAATACTGTTCAATGCTGAGCTAGTACTGTAAAACTGTCTGAAGTACTGTGTAGTACTGTGTGTACTCTGTAGAACTCTGTTAAACTGTGTTTAAAAACTGAATAAAAACTAAAGAATACAGTGTAGTACTGTGTTGTACTCTGTAAAACTGTCTGTAGTACTGTGTAGTACAATATAGTACCCTACAATAACAGCAATCCAGAGTGTCCGTGTGGCATTAGCATTAATTAAATTAATTGTTAATATAATTAAAATAATTAAATGGAGCTCCAACTGGTATTAAATCTAAAGTTTTTGAGAAATGTTTGCATTGCTTGTTAATTTTTGCTGCATAATTTGATCAAGTATGTAAAACATGTCCGTAGCACGTTAAACTGTGGTGCCATTGTATTAATATACAATTATTTGCTCAAAAGTTGCCCTTTTTTTCCAATTTGCGTTTGAATATCTACATTTATTCTCATTCTTCTGTTTAATGGAATGCACAAACACAGCAGCGTGCCATCAAAGATGGCGTCTCCGAGGAGGTCATGTGACATTCATTGGTCTGTGGGAACTATGTATACTGTGAACAGTTGTAACTCCATAAGCCTGTTGCACAGTGTAACCCAGGTGACAAATCCTGCTAGTGTTTTTCCCCTTTGAATATACCACTGCTTGGCCTACTGCTTGCTCCACCCATTAGCCAATCAGATCCCTTCTAGCCAATGCATGGTTTTATTGGTTAGAGGAAAGCAGGTTCAGGAAGTGCTGTGGGGGAAGCTGTGTAGGGAGTGGCTGCAGGTGTGTAGTGTGCTCACTTTACTGTTTGATGCCTTTGTGTTCTGCTTGATGTTTATTGTACAACCTTGCCTCATGTAGGAGCCTTCTTAACCTCTGGGAACAGCAGGTGCCACAGTGGGGCGGCTGCGGCTGTAAAGTGCCAAACTGCCGTTGTGTCCTTAGGCAAGACACTTCACCCCCATTGCCTAGAATGAGTCTGGTGTGTGTGTGAATGGTTGGTGGTGGTCGGAGGGGCCGATGGCACAGACTGGTTGCCTCGCTTCTGTCAGTGTGCCCCAGGGCAGCTGTGGCTACAGTAGTAGGTCATCACCACCGTGTATGGAGTGAATGATTAATGACACATGTGAAGCGTCTTTGAGTGTCCAAGAAAGCGCTATATAAAACCGATGCATTATTATTATTATTATTCTATTTGCCAAAGAATAGTGATCAGTAGTGATGGGTAAATGAAACCTCACGTATCGTTTCGGCACATCCAACAAACTGTGTTGATACTGTGCCGCAACAGTGTTGCTTGTGCTGCTCTATACTGACACCTGGTGGATATGATAAATCATTGCATCCAACTCACTGATTCAATGAGCTTTACATACTTGTCTGCACACAATATTACGTAACTGCATTGTCTGTGTTATTTTATTTTATGTGAAAATTAAAGTGATAGTTGTGAATGTATTCATTAAGCAAAATGTCATTGAGTGATGTGTATTTTGTTTTGTTTTTTTCAAAACAATAAGCATGTCCAAAGTGCACTGTAAACCCTGGCAACTAAAGTATACTTGAAAAAACCTTTGACATTTTCTGCACTTCAATTTCTCAAAATTATTCTTCAAGACTGTGATGTCAACATAAACTTTTGAGGTCCGACAGGGATTCGTACCCAGTTCTCTCAAACGCGAGGCGAGAGCGCTATCCACTCATCCACCATGCCTAACTAGATTTTGCGTTTCAAACTAAAGCTGGATTGTAGATAAAGCGTGAAATGTAAAATACAAACATTGCCTTATTTGCTGTTATTTGCAGTATCACACTGCAGAATACTTTCTTTTAGTGGCAGGTTCCATTTTTTTATGCTGTAAAATGGGATGCTTTTCCTTTTTGAAAGGGTTATTTTATTTTTCTGAGAGCGGTTCATACCGGTGACACTTGCAGATGCGGAACCTTTTAAACACAGTTTGCCGTGTCGGTGACAAGCGACACTGCGGCTGTATTGGTCACGTGGCTTTTTCATAAAGCGACACGCGCGCCGATACGAGGTTTCGCTAAACGAACTCGGCACATGCGCCGGTGTATCAGTGTTGCTGGACCCATCACTAGTGATCAGCTCGCTTGTGAGGAGGAATACAAGGAATTGGTGAGTGTAGCTTATTTCACACTGTAGCATAGCCATTTCTAGCCACATCCATTTTGTATTAGTGGAGTGGTTAACATGTGCTTTATGCAAGCAGCTTTTATGCCTGTTCTGCTCATCAGTAATGCTTTGCTTTTACTTATGAATGTTATTTAATGATATTGCATTCATTGTTTAACTTATTGACTGTTTATTTAATGTTCATTGAATTTATACTGTTTAATGACTACAGCTAGTACATTATGTACTAATACACTGTGAATATTTATATACTAGTACTGATATGGTTTTTAACCCTTTGATAATGATGGATTATAGTACAACCTGTGCTGTATTGTAGAATTGTGTGCACACTGGAGCTTAACTATTTAGTAGCTTTTGATTTATTTGAGCTTTGGTCCTGTTCTACAGGCCAGGTTTTGACCCTGATGGCGAGCTGAAGGACCAGGCCTAGAGCCTACAGAGCCCACTGGATCTGGAGTCGCATGTTCGCATCTCCCCTGCTGGCCGGTAGGGGGCTCCTTGCAGCCCACAAACTCTCTCCCCACTTTGCACGGAACTTTTGCAATCCACTCATCCACATCTCACAAACTCTTGTGCACCGCCTCCCTCTGTCCAACTGGTCAAACCCAGAGTGGGTTAATGATGAACTGTGCCGCGGGCTGAGAAACTGTTTTGTTGAATTCTATCACTGGTTGCTTTTGTGAATACTGTGAAAACCGTCTCTATACATTGTACTTGTGCAGTGCTGAATGAATATTGATTCGAAACACGTGTTTAACCATTGAATGGCCATTCACTGATTTTTGGTTATATGTTTTGTGTGTCACTGTATTGTTTGTCAAGTTTGTCCTTTGTTAATACATGGTAACAACCACAACTGTCAAAGTAATTAGTTAGATTACTCGTTACTGAAAAAAGTAACGGCGTTAGTAACGCCGTTACTAGTAACGCCGTTATTCCCATCACTGGTCCTAGCTCCTGTGTCCTACCTCCTGTGTCCTAGCTCCTGTGTCCTACCTCCTGTGTCCTAGCTCCTGTGTCCTACCTCATGTGTCCTAGCTCCTATGTCCTACCTCCTTAGTACTGGGCTTTTCTAACAATCAGTTAGCCTTTAGCGCTGTTATCTAACGTGTCACATGTTTCAGATGATGTCATTGATGGGCGTAGCCCAGCCAACACCTGTCCAATCAGAGAGCAGTATTCTGAGTCGTCTCAGTAGCGACTACGAGACGCAAGTGGCGGCGCATTTGACACTAACAACTGTACGTGAGTTCTGCCGTGACGTCCGCCGGAGTCTGAGAGCACTGGAAACACACACACAATCTGGCAACGTGTAGGAGCTGTAAATACACACAATCTGGAACTCTGGGACAGGGTCCTCTGGGACTGGGCCGCCCAGGACAGAGCCACCTGGGACAGGGTCCTCTGGTCCTCTGGGACTGGGCCGCCCAGGACAGAGCCACCTGGGACAGGGTCCTCTGGGACTGGGCCGCCCAGGACAGAGCCACCTGGGACAGGGTCCTCTGGGACTGGGTCCTGTGTGAGAGGAGAACACACTGTAGAAGTGAGAATCTATGGTCCAGACTAGAAACACGGGGTTTATGTGACCCAGTTATGGGAGAGCCCTCTATGTATATATAAACAATCAGACACTTTAAACAGTATTTATAACAAATAAAGTTTTATTTATAAAATATTTATTTTTGTAAAATATTTTAATAAAGTTTGTACAAAATCATTTACAGTTTTTCAATTTTTCAAAAAGTAAAAATAAGTACATCTCTTAAAGCTGGGGTATGTAACTTAGAGACCACAAAAACTGAAATGTTTTGGTACTATCAGTTTTCACACGCATGTATTTTGGGCCTCTGTTCTGAGCCTGGGGCTGGTCTACTTCTGGTCAGGGTTTGGGTCTGGGTCTGATGTTGATCTGATTCTCAAATCATGTTTTTTGTTCTCTGTCACATCTTTAGATCAGCAGAAAAGTGAAAAAGAAAGGGCCACCCTCACTCCAATCAGCTCTCAGACAGCATGTTGTGTCTGATTTAACCGTTAGATTCTTTCTGTTTGAACTACATGTTCTTTATGAGTCTTTGAGTACCCCAGCTTTAAACATGTGTTATTGTCAATATATTCAACATTTTATTTAAAATTATTTGGTGCTTTGCTGCAGACTTGAGTGTGACATCATCATAGTGTGACATCACTATAGTGTGAATGAAGAAGCTGGTTTGAACATAAGCAAGCTAGAGCCAGTTTCTTTAAATGGAAATTTGGTCTAGCAATTTTGGCGCACGTGTTTTGCGAAGACGGTTTCTAGAGTTCATAGACATAAAAGATGGACAATGCTAACTAGTCTATGGTTTTTTGTCTCAATAAAAACACAAATATTCATAAATGTTTCTGTACAAGACTTTCACAATAAAATGTACGTAATAAAAACCCGCCACAATAAAAGTTAGAATCAATCACCGCAATAAAACTAAACAAATCATTACACTGTTTTATTGTGAAGGAGCAGCAGTATGAGGAGGGCTCTGATTGGTCCAGCCTCGTCCCTTCCTCTGCTCTCATTGGCTACTTACAAATATAGCCAAGCCCTCCTCTGCTCTCATTGGCCAATTTCAAACATAGCCATGCCCCTTCTGCTCTCATTGGCTAATTTCAAACATAGACATGCCCTCCCTGAGCATCAGTTCCACGATCTGGCTCTGGAAGACCATATGGACTGTGAGGTTCGACTCCACTTCAGGACGAAGGAGCGTTGGACCGAAGACGATGGCCAACGAGTGCGAAGACATACGATTTTGCTCGCCATGCTCGATGACCCTGGAAGCCAACAGAAGAGCTGTGATTGGACACGACAGGCAATGACAGAAGAGCTGTGATTGGACAAGACTGAAGCTAACAGAAGAACACAGGTGAGGGAGAGGGCGGACTCACCTGCTCAGGTGTCTGAAGAGCAGCTCCATGGTTTTGTGATTGGGCAGAGGGAGAGTCTGGAGGAGGTCCTTAATGTAAGAGACTCTCTGTGTGTACTGAGGCAGCTCTGTGAAGTGGAGAGTTAGTGAGACGACTACTACTACTTCTACTACTTCTACTACTACTACTCTTACGTATGGCGGCGATGAATTTGCTGAAGCAGCTGAAGGGGAACAGTGGTTCTGGTAACTCCCGGAAGAACAACTTCAGAGCTCCAGTCACAACGTGTACATCAGTCCAGGAGGAGGCATTGTCTTCCAGGTCCAACATGTCCTCTGAGACAAGTCACAGAGACACAGGTCATACACACACGGACAGACAGAGACACACACAAACACACACACACACATACCCTGGTCAGCCTTGTGCCTCAGCCTCTGGATCACAGCCAGGTTTCCGGACACTCTGTAGAGTCCATCTGTGTCCAGGCCGTGGCGCTCTACATAACGCAGACACTTCTGGACGAAGCGCGGGATGGATGAGTTCTCACGGTGACAGAGAGTGTCCAGGTGACAGCCGAAGACAGCCTCTGAGAGCAGGGTCAGGGTAAGGGACCAGGGTCAGTAGTGGCAGAAGCAGTAGTAGTAGCAGCAGCTGTAGCATTAGTTTCAGCAGCAGTAGCAGTACCTCTTATATATCCTTTCTCTTTGACGCTCTCCAGAGTCGGTCGTCTCTGGAGGAATCGTCTTAGTTTGTGACGAACTCGTCTCTGCTCGGAGCCACCACTCCCTGAGGAGAGACCAGAGTTAGACCTGAGACCAAAGAGAGAGACCTGAGACCAAAGAGAGAGTCCTGAGACCAGAGAGAAGACCTGAGACCAAAGCGAGACCTGCAACCAAAGAGAAACCTGCGACCAAAGAGAGACCTGCTACCAATAAAGAGAGAGACCTGAGACAAAAGAGAGAGACCTGAGACAAAAGAGAGAGACCTGAGACAAAAGAGAGAGACCTGAGACAAAAGAGAGAGACCTGCGACCAAAGAGAGAGACCTGAGACCAAAGAGAGAGACCTGCGACCAAAGAGAGAGACCTGAGACCAGAGAGAAACCTGCAACCAAAGAGAGACCTGCGACCAATAAAGAGAGAGACCTGAGACCAAAGAGAGAGACCTGCGACCAAAGAGAGAGACCTGAGACCAGAGAGAAACCTGCGACCAAAGAGAGACCTGCGACCAATAAAGAGAGAGACCTGAGACAAAAGAGAGAGACCTGCGACCAAAGAGAGAGACCTGAGACCAAAGAGAGAGACCTGCGACCAAAGAGAGAGACCTGAGACCAGAGAGAAACCTGCAACCAAAGAGAGACCTGCGACCAATAAAGAGAGAGACCTGAGACCAAAGAGAGAGACCTGCGACCAAAGAGAGAGACCTGAGACCAGAGAGAAACCTGCGACCAAAGAGAGACCTGCGACCAATAAAGAGAGAGACCTGAGACAAAAGAGAGAGACCTGCGACCAAAGACAGAGACCTGCGACTAAAGAGAGAGACCTGAGACCAGAGAGAAACCTGTGACAAAAGAGAGACCTGCGACCAATAAAGAGAGAGACCTGAGACCAAAGAGAGAGACCTACAACCAAAGAGAAAGACCTGAGACCAGAGAGAGACCTGAGAGAGACCTGAGACCAGAGAGAGACCTGAGATCAGAGAGAGACCTGAGACCAAAGAGAGAGACCGGCGACCAAAGAGAGAGACCTGAGACCACAGAAAGAGAGACCCGACACCAGAGAGAGATCTGACCAGAGAGAGACCTCCCTCCCCCCTCCCCCCTCACACTCACAGCTCCTCTTGCTCTTCTCTTGGTCCGAGTCCTCAGAGTCCTCAGACGGGACGTCCTGGTCCTGACACAGAAAACAGGTTAAACCCAGCCAGAAGTATGCTACAGAACAAATTAGCACTGGGGCGACATTAGCTCAGTTGATAGAGCATTAGCCTTTAAGCCTGAAGGTTGTGAGCTCGAGTTCATCATAAGACCTTTCCCACCCCACCCCACTGATGGGACTCCTATTGTTGTATCCTTGGGCAAGTAAGTAAGTAAGTAAGTAAGTAATGTTTATTTATATACCGCCTTTCACAGACAAGGGTCACAAAGCGGTTTACAATTGTTATTATTTTTTGGGCAATTGTCCTCTCACTCCACACAGAGATGGGAGCGGGGTCGCCGAACAGGAGGCGCATGCCAGACCTATTGTACATATTTTTAGTGGTAGGGGAAACCGGAGTACCCGGGGGAAACCGGAGTACCCGGAGGAAACCTACGCAGACACGGGGAGAACATGCAAACTCCACTCAGAAAGGCCCTGGTCCGACCGGGATTCGAACCCAGGACCAGGCAAGACACTTAACCCCACTTTGCCTGAAGCCCCCACTTCTATACTGCCACGGACAGAGAAGCCATCCTCCTGCGGACTTACCACTTGCAGGACGATCAGTAAATAAATGGATTAAGGGGAAGAAGATGGATGGATGGACTTATTAGCACTCGTTAGCATTAGCATTCATTAACACATTTTTTGATTTGCAACTTTAAAACCTTGAACCAATACACGCAATTTTCGGTGAATCACTCTCTTCTAATAGACTGCAGATCGGACAGATTGGGCTCTACTCTCCTAATGGTGCTTTCAGACCAGCAACGCTGAAACGCTGAAGCCCCGCTCACCAGACGCGCATTCTCTAGTTTTCAGGCGCAGGGGTCTTCACACAGAGATGTCCTGACGCGAACCGGAAGTACCGGAAGTAGCCGGCCGGCTCTAATGCTAACAGAACTATGCTAGCGGCTTCTTGTGTACAGATCTTCTCCAATATGCAGCTTTGCAGCGTGTTTTTGAAAAGGGGCTTTATATAACAGTAGTATGTGTTCACGGAGGTGCGGCATACGTTTTTTCATATTATTAAACGGTATCTCCGCATCGGCGAACACACTTGAAGCAGTTGCATAAGGTCACAGGAGCATGACAACGCATATTTTCACAAGCACAGAGTCCCCCATTGTCAGCCCTGGTTTGAGTTCTGGTGAAGCCTGGTGTGGGTCCTGTTTTGGCTGTTTATGAGTATTTTCAGTCTGCTCGCTCTGTCCGCTAATGTCCCCGTGACCACTTTGCTGCTCTCTGATTGGTTGTCGCACGAACGTCCCAAGGAAAGGATGAGCAGAATCCATCTCCTGTGGGCGTCGATTTTCTGCTCCTGCTCCTCCCCTTTGACTTTCCCGCCAAGTCTGTGTGTGTCTACTGACCAGTCCGTCCGTGCGTGCCAAGAGGTCCGTGCGTTGCGACAGTCGAACGCGCATCACCAGACTTTGCATTGAAACCCGACGCAACGCATGATCCAGTCTGAAAGCACCATAAGGACTGAAACACCTGGTTTCAGCTCCCCCTGCTGGAGGCACCAAGAAGTACATGGCAGTAATGTCACCTGGAACTGTTGTTGTGATAAGTGTCATGTGACCGGGCTCTAAAGACGTATTTGGGACCAGGCTCTACGTTAGCACACGTTAGAACAGATTAGCTTACATTAGCCCACATTAGCACATTAGCACACGTTACCAGCTGCCGGATGGCCTCACTCAGGGCTCTGAACCAGTCGTTGATGATGCTCTCTGTGTCGTACTGAATCAGGAACTCACAGCTCTGACGAGTCTTCAGCTACAGCCAATTAGAAGCAGAGCGGGAAGGAGAGCCAATCAGAAAGGAGAGAGGAGAGCCAGTCAGAAAGGAGAGCAGGGAGAAGAGAAGAGCCAATCAAAGAGCAGCAAGGAGAATAGGAAAACCAATTATAGAGCAGAGCGGTGAGGAGAGCCAATCAGAGATCAGAACAGGGAGAAGAGCAAATTAGAGATGGCAACATTTTCAGTAGGATTTAAATCAAAGTTTCTGTCCTCTGTCTCAGTTTTTCAGTTTGGTCCAGTCCTGGTCCAGTCCTGTTTCAGTCCTGGGCCATACCTCCAAGACGTTCTTCTTGGACGACTTGTTCTGAACCCAGGTCACAGAGGCTCCTCTCAGGTCCACAGTGAACTCAGGAACAATCTGGGAGGCTTTGGTCTGAGGACGGAGATGGGGACAAATGAGAGGACACCAGATATAGAGACCAGAGAGAGGACAGAGACCAGAGAGGACAGAGACCAGAGAGAGAAAGAGACCAGAGAGGACAGAGACCAGAGAGGACAGAGACCAGAGAGGACAGAGACCAGAGAGGACAGAGACCAGAGAGGACAGAGACCAGAGAGAGACAGGGGACAAAGAAATAGGAAGTATAGGCTGAGGACAGGAGACTCAGGACAGAGACTCAGGACAGAGGCTCAGGACAGAGGCTCAGGACAGAGGCTCAGGACAGAGGCTCAGGACAGAGGCTCAGGACAGAGGCTCAGGACAGAGGCTCAGGACAGAGGCTCAGGACAGAGGCTCAGGACAGAGGCTCAGGACAGAGGCTCAGGACAGAGGCTCAGGACAGAGGCTCAGGACAGAGGCTCAGGACAGAGACTCAGGACAGAGGCTCAGGACAGAGGCTCAGGACAGAGACTCAGGACAGAGACTCAGGACAGAGGCTCAGGACAGAGGCTCAGGACAGAGGCTCAGGACAGAGACTCAGGACAGAGACTCAGGACAGAGACTCAGGACAGAGACTCAGGACAGAGACTCAGGACAGAGACTCAGGACAGAGGCTCAGGACAGAGGCTCAGGACAGAGACTCAGGACAGAGACTCAGGACAGAGACTCAGGACAGAGACTCAGGACAGAGGCTCAGGACAGAGGCTCAGGACAGAGGCTCAAGACAGAGACTCAGGACAGAGACTCAGGACAGAGGCTCAGGACAGAGGCTCAGGACAGAGGCTCAGGACAGAGACTCAGGACAGAGGCTCAGGACAGAGGCTCAGGACAGAGGCTCAGGACAGAGGCTCAGGACAGAGGCTCAGGACAGAGGCTCAGGACAGAGGCTCAGGACAGAGACTCAGGACAGAGACTCAGGACAGAGACTCAGGACAGAGACTCAGGACAGAGACTCAGGACAGAGACTCAGGACAGAGGCTCAGGACAGAGACTCAGGACAGAGACTCAGGACAGAGACTCAGGACAGAGGCTCAGGACAGAGGCTCAGGACAGAGACTCAGGACAGAGGCTCAGGACAGAGGCTCAGGACAGAGACTCAGGACAGAGGCTCAGGACAGAGGCTCAGGACAGAGGCTCAGGACAGAGGCTCAGGACAGAGACTCAGGACAGAGACTCAGGACAGAGACTCAGGACAGAGACTCAGGACAGAGACTCAGGACAGAGACTCAGGACAGAGGCTCAGGACAGAGGCTCAGGACAGAGACTCAGGACAGAGACTCAGGACAGAGACTCAGGACAGAGACTCAGGACAGAGGCTCAGGACAGAGGCTCAGGACAGAGGCTCAGGACAGAGGCTCAAGACAGAGACTCAGGACAGAGACTCAGGACAGAGGCTCAGGACAGAGGCTCAGGACAGAGGCTCAGGACAGAGACTCAGGACAGAGGCTCAGGACAGAGGCTCAGGACAGAGGCTCAGGACAGAGGCTCAGGACAGAGGCTCAGGACAGAGGCTCAGGACAGAGGCTCAGGCAGAGGCTCAGGACAGAGGCTCAGGACAGAGGCTCAGGACAGAGACTCAGGACAGAGACTCAGGACAGAGACTCAGGACAGAGACTCAGGACAGAGACTCAGGACAGAGACTCAGGACAGAGGCTCAGGACAGAGACTCAGGACAGAGACTCAGGACAGAGGCTCAGGACAGAGGCTCAGGACAGAGACTCAGGACAGAGGCTCAGGACAGAGGCTCAGGACAGAGGCTCAGGACAGAGACTCAGGACAGAGACTCAGGACAGAGACTCAGGACAGAGGCTCAGGACAGAGGCTCAGGACAGAGGCTCAAGACAGAGACTCAGGACAGAGACTCAGGACAGAGGCTCAGGACAGAGGCTCAGGACAGAGACTCAGGACAGAGGCTCAGGACAGAGGCTCAGGACAGAGGCTCAGGACAGAGGCTCAGGACAGAGGCTCAGGACAGAGACTCAGGACAGAGGCTCAGGACAGAGACTCAGGACAGAGACTCAGGACAGAGACTCAGGACAGAGACTCAGGACAGAGACTCAGGACAGAGGCTCAGGACAGAGACTCAGGACAGAGACTCAGGACAGAGGCTCAGGACAGAGGCTCAGGACAGAGACTCAGGACAGAGACTCAGGACAGAGACTCAGGACAGAGACTCAGGACAGAGGCTCAGGACAGAGGCTCAGGACAGAGGCTCAGGACAGAGACTCAGGACAGAGGCTCAGGACAGAGGCTCAGGACAGAGACTCAGGACAGAGACTCAGGACAGAGACTCAGGACAGAGACTCAGGACAGAGACTCAGGACAGAGACTCAGGACAGAGACTCAGGACAGAGACTCAGGACAGAGACTCAGGACAGAGACTCAGGACAGAGACTCAGGACAGAGACTTAGGACAGAGGCTCAGGACAGAGACTCAGGACAGAGACTCAGGACAGAGGCTCAGGACAGAGGCTCAGGACAGAGGCTCAGGACAGAGGCTCAGGACAGAGGCTCAGGACAGAGGCTCAGGACAGAGGCTCAGGACAGAGGCTCAGGACAGAGACTCAGGACAGAGGCTCAGGACAGAGACTCAGGACAGAGACTCAGGACAGAGGCTCAGGACAGAGACTCAGGACAGAGACTCAGGACAGAGACTCAGGACAGACTCACATTGGCTGACGCTGGTGCAGACTTTGGATCTCTGTGAAATGTGAGGATTCCTCCATGAAGAACGGTCCAGGACTGAGACCAGTTCTTCCTGAAACATGAGACATCACTGTGACAACGGCATGTGTGTATTCGCGTGTGTGTGCAAATGTGTGTTTGTGTGTGTGTTGTCACCTGATCTTTTTGCCGTTCTCACACACTTTGGTCTTGTTGATGACCCCGGCCTTCTCCAGCAGGTGGCCCTACGCAGATGAGGGGTTAGGGAGAAAAAAAACAAGAAGTAAAATCAGGAAGAAAATACAAAAAGTAAAAACAGAAAAGGAAGTGGGAGATGACCCCGCCCCCACGCCTGTAAAGAGGAGGAGCTTGTGTTTATGCAAATCACCACTCTACCAATCAGAGAGAGAGGACAGCCCTAGACCAATCAAAGAGAGAGGATAGCCCTGGACCAAACCAGAGAGAGAGGACAGCCCTGGACCAAACCAGAGAGAGAGGACAGCCCTGGACCAATTACTGAGCTCGTACTTGCTGCTGCCGTGAGTCTGAGCTGCGATTCGACAGGTTCCTCCTCAGCGTCAGCCTATTGTGTAGCTTCAAACAGTCACATGATCAAAACACTGCAGTAGCAAAGCATCATGATTATCCTGCTGCTCTTTGTCAAGTACAGACATGTCTCGGACTGCTCCTGCTCTGACCACTTGCATTATCTTGTTTTTGTCTTTGTCTGGCATTCTGCCTGCGGACTACTCTTACAAGAATTTGTAATGTTGTAATTTTCTTTATTTAGAGAAACAGGGACAGTGTACAATAAACATTAACCCCAAGGGGAGAGATGCATTGTACCAAGTTATAGCTCAAGAGCTAATTTCCACCCGTAGTCCCTGGGCAGGCTGATGTTATAGTAAAAAACATAAAAACATCATGCACACATGGATAATGGCATTTACATTGATCAAGTTCATAATAGTAAAAGCAAATCTTCACATGCACAACAATCAGATACAAACTCTTATACACACCTTTCATTTACTCAGGTCTACTCTTTTAGACCTCAGAACACACATACAGACATACATCCAGTTACATGTGGATGCAAGATTGATTTGACAGGAGCCATTTCTTTGCCAGGCGTGACAATGTGTAAAAGTTTGTGCTTGTTATCAGCTCTGTAGGCAGCATATTCCACTGACGAGCGGCCACACAAGAAAAAGCAGAGTTTCCAAATGCTGTCTTTCGCTTTGGTATCCTACATTCGCCTCGCACTGTAGATCTAGTGGCTCGAGTTGTTGTTTCAGAGCCCAAAGAGATGAACGTTTTTAGTGGAGGAGCAGCTGTGTCATGGAGGATCTTATACATCAGACACAGATTGTTATGATTTATCAAATTTTCAAAGCTAAGTAATCATGGATATCCTCAACTGGTCCCTTAACGCATTGTATAAAAATGTTTCATCACGAAAGGGAGGTTCAAAAACGCTCCCAGTCCTGATGGAACGGCAGCTGCAGGTCTGTACAATAATTATATTTAGGGAAAGTGGCATCCCATCTGTTGTCATCTGACTGTCACCCCCTGCAGGACACTCGCTGGAGTGCAGTTTCAGTAACAGACTGATCCACCCTCACTGGGTGAAGGAGAGGTTCCGCAAGTCTTTCCTGCTGTCAGACTGTAAAATGAGAACTGCAGAGCCTCTGAATATCATCTTATCTGTAAATAATAAATACTGCAATCATGTGCATTACTGCAGATTCCGAATGTCCCCTGTATGTCCCAATATCTACTTATCCAGCTAGATATGTATAAAATGTACACACATATACAATATATTTACATACACACACATAAAGTAGACATCTGTAATGTAATTATCCTTTTAATTCAAATAGAACGAAAAAAGTAAAGATATTTGTATTAAAATCTTTGACAGGATTATAGAAAGAGTGCAACATGCTTAGGCAACACACAGATGTTATTTATCATGTATGTTGTGATGGATTACATGTTCCAACTCCCAGAGAATTACAGAGTACAGACTGAAACTGTGGGAATGTGTGAATGGGCAAAATGTTTACATTATGGTTTAAGATGTAATGTATAAAAAGGTATAAACTGTAACATGAGTTTAATATGTACTTATGAGCCCATGCAGCTTCCTGGGATTTCCTTTTTTTGTCAATAAAGAGAATTGAATTTAAAGTCTGGTCTCTGATCTGGTTTGCCTGATCTGGCCCACAATCCGGTCTAAGGTCTGGCCTGAAGTGTGGCCTCTAGGACCGGGACTAGGCGATGCAGCCCTCTGGGTCATGTCACCTCACCTCATGGTCGGGGGCGGGGCCTTTAGAGCTGTCCGTCACATCGGAGACATGTCTGCGAACGGCGAAGAACCTCTGAGGAGAAGGAGGAGCAACTGTCACCACGGCAACGTACGCAAACACACTGTTTACTCACCGGGAGAAAGACGTTGTCGTCCGCAACAGCAGAGTCATCGTCTCGGCCCTGGTCCCGGCCCTGGTCCCGGCCCTGGTCCCGGCCCTGGTCCCGGCCCTGGTCCCGGCCCTGGTCCCGGCCCTGGTCCCGGCCCTGGTCCCGGCCCTGGTCTCGGCCTTGGGGGTAGTCCTCCTCTGGCAGCGGCTGAAACACAAACCTGGGTTAGAAGCAAATATAAATTGAAAATCTGAATTATCTTCTGTGAACAGACAGAGACCCGGCTTGTCGAAAGAAAACACTTCTGGTCACTCTCTCGGGTCACTCTCTCGGGTCACTCTCTCGGGTCACTCTCTCGGGTCACTCTCTCTGGTCACTCTCTCGGGTCACTCTCTCGGGTCACTCTCTCGGGTCACTCTCTCTGGTCACTCTCTCTGGTCAATCTCTCTGGTCACTCTCTCGGGTCACTCTCTCTGGTCAATCTCTCTGGTCAATCTCTCTGGTCACTCTCTCGGGTCACTCTCTCGGGTCACTCTCTCTGGTCACTCTCTCTGGTCACTCTCTCTGGTCAATCTCTCTGGTCACTCTCTCGGGTCACTCTCTCGGGTCACTCTCTCTGGTCACTCTCTCGGGTCACTCTCTCTGGTCACTCTCTCTGGTCACTCTCTCTGGTCAATCTCTCTGGTCACTCTCTCGGGTCACTCTCTCGGGTCACTCTAACAGTCAGGTCTGTTTTTAAAAAATCTGCTAAATAAATAAACTTGGCCTTGACATTGAAACCTAGGTTTCTGGTTTCTGGTCCCTTGTCCCTGGTCTCAGGTCATTGGTCTATGGTCCTTGGCAAGCCCTGGTGATCCAAGATGGCGCCCTATTCAAATAAATGGCTTGTGCTCAGTAGCTCATGGGACAACCATGGGCATCGATAGATTAGCCAACCTTGCCCATATTTGGGCATCCTCTGGTCCTGCCGGTTCTGTGCAGTGGACGAGCTGTACTATGGCCTGACCAATCACAGCTGCTGATCAGAGCAGAGCTAGAGCAGAGCTAGAGTGGGAGAGATATGAGCAGTGTTTGTTGCACTAAAGTGTGGATTTATAGAGAACCAAAGGATTTAAGAAGAGAAAAGTTCAGGATGACAAGGGACACTAAATTCCCCACAAAATTATTGCAGGATTTTTGAAAGATGTTTTCTTTGTAGAGCAAGATGGCGGCGAGTCAGGGCGCCGCAGTAAGAGCTCCGGAGTGCACTATCTGTTCCATGTTGTTGTTATTTGTCTGTGATTCACTTGCCACTATGAAGTACAACCGAGATACACTTCTGTACATTTGGGACCAAGTTTGTGATGTGTCACAGATCTTACCACAACTGAGGTGCATAAACTTACACCAGTGCCCCACTCGAGAGGCCTGTGGGGTAGGACAGGCGGGCCATGGCAGTGGCCGTGAACAGAGCGAGGGGACTGGGCGTCTCCGTCGTACTCTACGTCGTACTCTACGTCGTACTCTACGTCGTACTCTACGTCGTACTCTACGTCGTACTCTACGTCGTACTCTACGTCGTACTCTACGTCGTACTCTACGTCGTACTCTACGTCGTAACACATCCTAACACAGTCTTCATTGTCGCTGGTGATTAAATGTAATTTAAAGACCTTCACCAAACTTTCACCAACATGTGACTCAAGCTACAAGAGGAGCACAAACCCTTGATTAACTTGAAGGGAGCTTAAAGGTCCTGTCACCTCCTTTGGGAGGTGAAACTGAAAATTCACGAGTGTGCTTTGGCACTTCAATAAAATAATGCAGTTGCTTATAAGTTATTCTGTTACTCATTGAAACGTTGATGATGATGACCCTCGGCGCATGTGGAGCGGTGTAAAAATGCGTGCATAATAACAATAAGGCCTATGTGAATATGTAAAGCTTGTTTTTTATTATTATTTTTTTTTTCTGTGCACAGGTGCATTAGTGATGTTGGTTGTATATATTTGTTGGTGTTGTCTGTCCACTGGTGCACCAATGTGTATTTGGATGCTTGTTGTGTGTACAAATGTGTACTGCTGTGGGCTCGGAAAGAACAAATAAATAAATAAAAGCCATCACATCCTGGAAACCAACTGCTAGAAAATGGCATCTGTTGGCCGAGCTCTGCCAAATGAGCTTAAAATGTTCTACTGTCGCTTTGAATCCGCTGATGCCTGTCCTACTGTATTCCCTGAGTGTTTCAATCAAGGTACCTTCACCGTGACTCAGGAGGAAGTCAGGCGTGTCTTGTCCAGGACCACAGTCCGGAAAGCCCCAGGCCCGGACGGCATCCCTCCTGTGTCCTGAAACTGTGCTCTGAGCAACTTGCCCCTGTGCTAACAGACATTTTCAACCTGTCGCTAAGGAACTGTACTGTGCCGAACTGCTTTAAAGAGTCGACCATCATTCCAGTTCCTAAGAAAACTCCTGTGACATGCCTGAATGACTATCGTCCTGTGGCCCTCACGTCTGTTCTTATGAAGACTTTTGAGCGGCTTGTGCTGGACTTCATTAAGAGCCAGATCCCTGTGAGTGTTGACCCGCTCCAGTTTGCTACAGACAGAACAGGAGTGTGGAGGATGCCATCTCCTTTGCTCTGAACTCTGTCTACAGTCACTTGGACACTAGTAAATCTGTGGCCAGAATGCTTTTCATCGATTATAGCTCTGCTTTTAACTGCCTTGTCCCAGGTAAACTGATTGAAAAACTCTCTCGGTTTAAGTGTTGCCATGTGTAAATGGATTTTTAGCTTTTTAACTGACAGATCTCAGAGAGTGAAAATCAATGACTGTTTTTCTGATGTTGTTTCTGTGAGCACTGGTTCTCCTCAGGGATGTATTTTGAGTCCTTTGCTTTTTACTTTGTACACCCATGATTGTGTGTCTTCCTCTGACTCTAACCTGATCATTAAAAATGCTGATGACACCACCATCGTTGGTCTCATCAGTAATAATGATGAATCCTCTTATAGAGCAGAGATCCAGTTCAGTGGAGTCAGGCTAACAACCTCGAGCTGAACGCATCCAAGACATGTGAACTGGTCTTTGACTTTAGTCGTAACAGTATTCACACGCCTGTTGTTATTGGTAACTCCCAGGTGCAGATGGGAACGGAGCAATGTTCCCTCTAACTGCGCGCGTGTGCAATTGCACAGTGCTTTTAGGGTCTCTTTTAGGGGCACAGACAACTCTTTCCTGCGCACACAATGAAAATCCAATACAGGAGGTGAATACAGGAGGCGTCTCTACTTTCTGAAAAAACTTAAGACAATTAACCTGTAACTCTAAGATTCTGCGTAACTTTTATTGCTGCACCATTGAGAGTTTGCTTGTTGGTTCTGTGACTGTGGTTTGGTGACATCACAGACAAAGAAAGGAGAGCTCTAAACAATGTGCTCTGCTCTGAAACAGGACTGTGGGCTGTGAGCTTCCTGTTCTGGAGTTTCTTTATGAATCCAGACTTTTAAACCGAGCGTTACACTGGAAAAGCCATGTTCCAGCTTCTTCCCTCTGGCAGTAGATATTGAAGATATTGCAGGACATCTCGATATGCCAAAAGCTTCTTTCCACAAGCTGTTATCAGTTTAAACAGAGCACTTTAAATGATCTTGCACTTGTATTGAAGTCGATCGATTTCACAGTGACAATTGTTTATTGTTTTGTTTGTTTTATTTCTGTACTTTTAACCTTGTTTTAATTATGTATTTGTCTTGTGCACACTGGGGACTTTTGCAAATGTATTCCAATGTGGTTTTACTGCAAATGGCAAATAAATGAATCTGAATCTGAAATCCGACCTTCATGAACGCTGCAGGTTCTCTGTCAGGTTCTCTGTCAGGTTCTCTGTCAGGTGAGGTCGAGCTGTCTTAGTTTACGTTGAGTTCTATGGGAAATTTTTCTGGGTGGCCAACGTGAATTTAGTCTGCAGTACCATGGATTCCCCCCGTGTCCATGAGTGGGACAGCTATAATCTAGTAATACCCTATCCAGACATCATACTAGATCCATGGTCCTTGGTCTCTGGTTTTAAGTTTCTGGCCCTGGTCTTACTGGTGGTCCTCCTGTGTCCCAGGTTGTGGCTCCAGTCGCTGTGTTGAAGTAGTAAAACCTGCCTGAGACTTCATCCATCACCCGCTCCCACTATAGAAAAGAGATAGGAGTCATATCATGGCGACAACAAGCGGGAAGGGGCTTATCTGTGAGGGAGCTGAGTCTCACCTGTGTGGGGGCAGGGACAGACTCAGTGGGCGGAGTCCAGGTGCACCTCCTGGTCAGGTGGTTGAAGTAGAAAAGTTTCCCCGAGTCGGCGTCTGTGTGCGACTGAACAAACGTCGATGAAAGATATGTTAAAAATCACCGGCAATTAAGCCCTGCCCAAACAAGAGACCAATCACACAAGAGAGAGACCAGAGAGAGACCAAATAGAGACCAGTGAGAGAACAGAGAGAGAACAAAGAGAAAAGAGGGAGAGAGTGACACCAGAAAGACTAGAGAGACCAGACCCCTTTGAGACCAGAGAGACCAGAAAGGGACCAGAAAGAGACCAGAGAGACAATGCTGATCTACTGGTCTCCATGACGTACCAGTTAATTTACACAGAGCAGCTATTAAAAGAAAAAAAACAGGAAGTGGCTGTCACGTAAACCACACCCATAAACCAAGTCCCGGCGATCCAAGATGGCGCCGTATTCAAATGAATGGTTTGTGCTCAGTGGCGCATGTGCCAGCACGGTCTCTGACATATTAGCGGATCTCGCCATATCACTCGCTATATTTGGGCATCGTCTGGTCCTCCCGGTTCTGCGCAGTGGATGATCTCCCATAATGCGTTGCGCCAAATACGCGTGTGTGGGTCTCACGCACGTGCACAGAGGGGCTCGGTTGCGCTCTGACCAATCAGAGCTGCTGATCAGAGCTGCTGATCAGAGCTGGAGTTAGAGCGGGAGCCAGACGAGCAGAGTTTGTGGCAGTAAAGTGTGGATTTAAAGAAAACGGAAAGAAAGTTGAGGATGACAAGGGACACTAAAATCCCCACAAAATCCGACCTTTATGAAATCTGTAGGTTCTCTGTCGGCTGAGGTCGCGCTGCTTAAGTTTACATTAGTCTGGTTTAGTCTGCAGTACCGCGATAATCCCCCGAGCACTTGGGTCCTTCAGCTCCAAGCTAGTAATACCCTATCCAGTTATTATAATAGATACATGCCATAAACCCACCTGCCATTCGTCCAATGGGCTGAGTGGGGAGGCGGGGCTTAGTCCAGAGGAAGAGGAGCATGAGTGGGCGTGATCAGAGGGAGGAGGGGGGGCAGGGTCAGAAGGGGGAGGGGGGATTGTTGCCTTGGTGACATTGGCGTAAATGGGGCTCTCGCCTTCAGACTCCTGCAAACACAAAAACTCAAAGTTACACACTGTCCCTGCAGACACCGCTCAAACCACAGACCGGCAGAAGCTGAGGACTGACATTTGGGCTCAAATGAACATTACAATTTGGCTGAGTTTGTGGCAAGCTCAGGAAACAGCAGTCCCAGCTTCCTGTTCATACAGGAAGTGACTAAGACAAAGAGAGGGATTTTCCTGTGAGAGGTGTTTACAGACAACAGATTTTTGTATGAGCGTGCTTCGCTCTGGACTCTCTCTCTCTCTCTGGACTCTCTCTCTCTCTGGACTCCCTCTCTCTGGACTTCCTCTCTGGACTCTCTCTCTCTGGACTCTCTCTCTCTCTGGACTCTCTCTCTCTCTGGACTCTCTCTCTCTCTGGACACTCTCTCTCTGGACTCTCTCTCTCTCTGGACTCTCTCTCTCTCTCTGGACTCTCTCTCTCTGGACTCTCTCTCTCTGGAGACTCTCTCTCTCTGGAGACTCTCTCTCTCTCTGGACTCTCTCTCTCTCTGGACACTCTCTCTCTCTGGACTCTCTCTCTCTCTGGACTCTCTCTCTCTCTGGACTCTCTCTGAACTCTCTCTCTCTCTAGACTCTCTCTCTCTGGACTCTCTCTCTCTGGAGACTCTCTCTCTCTGGAGACTCTCTCTCTCTGGACTCTCTCTCTCTCTGGACACTCTCTCTCTCTGGACTCTCTCTCTCTCTGGACTCTCTCTCTCTCTGGACTCTCTCTCTCTCTGGACTCTCTCTCCCTGGACTCTCTCTGGACTCTCTCTCTCTGGACTCCCTCTCTCTGGACTCCCTCTCTCTGGACTCCCTCTCTCTGGACTCCCTCTCTCTGGACTCCCTCTCTCTGGACTCCCTCTCTCTGGACTCCCTCTCTGGACTCTCTCTCTGGACTTTCTCTCTCTCTGGACTCTCTCTCTCTCTCTGGACTCTCTCTCTCTCTCTGGACTCTCTCTCTCTCTCTCTCTCTCTGGACTTTCTCTCTGGACTTTTCTCTCTCTCTGGACTTTCTCCCTCTCTGGACTTTCTCTCTCTTATGGACTCCCTCTCTCTATGGACCCTCTCTCTGGACTCCCTCTCTCTGGACCCTCTCTCTGGACCCTCTCTCTAGACCCTCTCTCTGGACCCTCTCTATGGACCCTCTCTCTGGACTCCCTCTCTCTGGACCCTCTCTCTCTGGACCCTCTCTCTCTGGAGCCTCTCTCTGGACCCTCTCTGTGGTCTCACTGTTCCATCCATTACTACACGGCCATCAAACTAAACTCACAAGAAGAGAGACATGATCAGAAATGAGTCAAACACTAACATTAATACTGTCATCAGTGTCATCCAACATTCATGAATCTTGGATGGCCGTATGAGTTTAGTAAATCTGATGTACTGCCCTGCGATGCCATAAAACGCAGGGCGGAAGTGGTGGGCCGGCTTTGATGCTAACGAGTTTAAGAGAGCGGCTCCTGTAAAGTTCTCCTTCATGAGTGCAGCTTCGTGCTGTCTCTGAGTCCTGAGACCCTCCAGAGACCTCATATACAGCAGTATTTGCTCATGGAATTTATTATATTATCATTTACAGTCACAGGAAAATGAGAACTCAGGCTGGAAGCATATATCCACAAGCACCACCATTGTCAGCCCTGGATTAGCTCATGTTTTGGCTGTTTTCTTGGCTTTCTTGCTCTGACCAGCTTGTGTCCCTGTGACCACTATGGCGCTCTTTGATTGGTTACTGCACGTGCGTCTAGCAAAAAAAAGTTATAATGTGTAACTCATGCGTTTGCTGCATGCGCCAAGTCGCTGTACTAACTGCCTTTGCCACGGCGCAAGAACACATCTGCCGCACCGGACATACCTGCGTGCCGCAACGCACATGCGAATATTCGCAAGGACGTACGTCACCATTGACTTTGCATTCAAACTCGACGCAATGCATGGTCCAGTGTGAACGCCCCTTAAAATTGTCATTAGTTTAAGGTAGGGGGGCAGCATCATGCTGTGGACAGAGGAGACCAACACTAACACTGTCAACAGTGTGAGGGAGTGGGGCAGCATCATGCTGTGGACCGAAGAGACCAACATGGATTTTTTTGGCAAAATGTAAAACATAAAAAGGGGAGCTCCACAACAGGGTTCAAACATTTTGAAACGTTACCTGTGCATGGGGCAAGGATTGTGCGGGGGATTTGGCATGTGTAGGGGGCGGGGCTTCTCGTTCTGGTCCTATCAGAGCGTCCAAGTCGATGTTGAGGTCTTGTATGGACTCGTAGATGTGAGAGGAGCTGTGGTCTCTGCATGGCTCGCGGGGGTGCTCCTGGTGCTGCTGCTTCTTGTGCTGCTGCTCCTCTTGCTGCTCCTCATGTTGCAGCTCCTCGTGTTGCTCCTCCTCCTGCTCCTCCTCCTCCTGCTCGTCCTCCTCCCGCTTGTCCTCTGCTTCAGTTTGTCCCAGCTCTGCTCCCTCCTATAGAAACATTCAAAGTACAAATTCTGTGCTCTCCATGCTCCACAGTTCCTTGTCAGTCCCAACCTACAGCTGTGTTTAGCTCTGCCCACTGCACATATGCTTACTCAGATACTGTTCAAAAGTCTACACTAGTGTGTTCAGTGGACTCTCTCTCTGGTCTCTCTCTCCGGTCTCTCTCCCTGTTCTCTCCAAGAATGGGTCTGAGACCTGGTCTGATGGGACAATCCAGGACCAGGGTTTAAAGGTGCCATATTTTGCTTTTATTAATCTTTCACAGTCCATCCTATGCATTTGTGTGAAAATAATTTGGGTGATACACCATACAACACTCAAAACACGTCAAATTATAGCCATTTCGTGCATGGAGGTGATCTCAGCTCATGTGAAACGCTTGGATCAGCGCTCCTCTGGCTGTGAGCCCGGATACGAAGCAGATATCCCCGTGAACAAAGTCGATCCCCATTCTCCATCTTCGACCAAATACTCTCGTCACATATTTACACCAACAACACATTTTCTCCAAGTTGACAGGAAGCGAACACAAAAAAGCACAGATGCTTATTTACTGTCTATGGACCACACACTGGACTCAGAGAGGCTGCATGGGCTGCATGGGCTGCATAGGCGGCGCTGATTCGCTGGTTCAGTTTCTCCCCGCTGTCAATCAGTGACACTTTTGACGTTACGGATTGTGCCACGTCATGATTTGAATCAGCTCGTTTCTGTGCCTCTCGAGAATGAAAGAGAAAGATTGCTCTCTAAATAAAGCTTGACGGAATCAATGAAAAAACTACTCTGGACATGTGTATGAGGCCAAATAGCACTGTGATCATGTTTAAACCAGAGAAAAGTCAAAACGCGTAATATGGGCCCTTTAAAGCTGCACTGACGGATTTGGAAACATTTTCAAACGCAGCAATGGCCTCGCTCTCTCTGCCCTCCCCGCACCCACGGAGCTTTCGCCCCCCACTACCCCCTCCCCCGCAGCCTGTGCTCTGTGCTGCTGTTAGCGTCGGAGCTAGCGTCTCACAATATGGAACAATATGGCACTTATGCACGTGGATGGCTTGACCATAGAATGACAGAACCGGGAGAGGACGAGACTTTCTTTTGGATGGATGTTTCGCTGTGTAAGCAGTAACGAAGACACGGGAAGCTTCAGGTTAGCCTCTGCCGCTTGTTGTGCTAACTCAGCTGTCGGTGCTAAGCAGAAAGCGGAGGCCAGTGGTCCGCTGTGATTGGTCACAATCGGGACCCGAAACACATTCTCTTCCTTGTTTCATGAAAACTCTATCTAAAATATAATGTCATGCCAGCACAAACCTGCGCTACTTTTTCTTCAAAAGGACGTATCCAATGCACTGCATAGATATGGATTGCATTTTTGTAATGAATACAAAAATAAAGTCAGTTAGTGCAGCTTTAATACCGGCAATTGTCTGTCTTTTATAATGGCTACGTACCTGTGTGATGTTGTGAGTGGGGGGAGCTCTGGGCGTCTCCACCGGGATTGGCTGGTGACGTGAAAACAAGGTAGGATCAGCCGATCGCAAGCTGTCAGCCATGTTTGTAGTCCCGTTTCTATCCCAAGGCGTTACTAAGGAAACGTCTCCATCGGCGGGAAACCCAAACGTGGACATCCTGTTCTCAGGACGGCGATACCCAGTTTCAGGGCGCAGGCGAATCAGGACCTGAGAGAGAATAGCCTTAGCTTATGGGCTAACTTTTTAGAGTTACCCTCTCGACCCCAGACCATAGAGCTGGGGGAACTTACCTGGTCTGATGGTTTGTGGAACCCATCGTGAGTCTCTGGTGGCATGGGAGGAGGCACGGGGGCAGGGCTTGGGAGCGAGGGAGCAGGGCTTGGGAGTGAGGGGACGAGGCTCTCTGGTCCATCAGTGAGGCCATGGGTGGGGCTTAGGGCAGGAAGTTCGCGGACATATTTGGCGGGGACATAGAAGGGTTTGTGACCCGGTTTGGATCGGACCTTCCACCAGTGAGAGTTGGTCTTACACAGAAGCTCGTAACGCTCATTTGGATTTATCTCCACCAGGACACCATCAGTGGACCTGTACTGGTACCTAAACTCAACCAGGACCAGGGCCAGACCTGCAGAGACCAGGGAGGGACCAGGGTTAGACCAGGTAGAGACCTGGAGGAGACCAGGGACAGACCGGGATGAGACCAGGGAGAAATAAGAGAGAGACGAGAGAGAGACAAGACAGAAAGAGAAAACCAAGAGAGAGATCAGAGAGAAATCAGAGAGAGCAGAGAGACCAGAATTAAGGCAACGCCTGTGTGTATGCATCACCTGCAGGGGGCGTGTCCATGGTGGCCCCTGCCCCTTCTGAGGTCCCAGCTCAGATCTGCAAAAAGGTCATGTGTCAGTGTCATGTGACCCGGAGTGCACATACTCCGCCAGCACGCACGCATGCACACCCATCAAATGCAGTGAAATATTGTATATGTACATTAACTGTGAAAGCAAAGTGCACAACTCAGACCACACTGAGTTAGAAAGATCAGAATCGCCATGGAAACGACCAGAGTCAGTTCTGTGGAGACATGAGGATGCTCAGCATTTTTAAACACAGAAGGAACGGCAGAAATGTGAGACGAGTCAAGACAAGTCCAGACCAGAACCAACTCTCAACCAGGTCTAAAGCAGGTCTAAGGGCAGTCTATATCAGCTCTAAAGCAGGACTCAAGTAGGTCTAAACCAAGTCTAAAATAGGTCTAAAGCAGGACTAAAGGAGGGTTACTGCAGATCTAATGCAGGTCTCAAGTAGGTCTAAAACAGGACAAAAACTGGTCCAGGCTGCAGCAGGATTTCCTCTCTTTGTCTGCAGATATACTTCCTCTGTTCTGAGCACCACTGTTTCCTAAACTCAGCTTTGCATACCTGAAGGTTTCAAAAATTAAGCTTTGACACAAGGGATCACCTTCCAATTAAGTGCAGGATTTACAACAAAAACACTGCAGTTTGTACAACCGACTACACCACTGTAGGATGAGCATCTGACGATGGGAGGAGCCTCAGACAATGGGAGGAGCCTCAGACAGTGGGAGGAGCCTCAGACAATGGGAAGAGCCTCAGACAGTGGGAGGATTCTCAGACAATGGGAGGAGCCTCAGACAGCGGGAGGAGCCTCAGACAGTGGGAGGAGCCTCAGACAGTGGGAGGATTCTCAGACAATGGGAGGAGCCTCAGACAATGGGAGGAGCCTCAGACAGTGGGAGGAGCCTCAGACAATGGGAAGAGCCTCAGACAGTGGGAGGATTCTCAGACAATGGGAGGAGCCTCAGACAATGGGAAGAGCCTCAGACAGTGGGAGGAGCCTCAGACAGTGGGAGGAGCCTCAGACAGTGGGAGGAGTTTGTGACAGTGGTTTGTCATTAAGGTCTGTAACATATACTGTAAATATTAATGGATGTAGTCACGCCTATCTCCACCGTTAAAACTAATGTGTCATCACTTTTGCCTTCTATGGGGCTTTTTCAAAATGGCCGGGGGGCAGGAAAAAGGTTCTTCTGAAGTCCACAGCGGCTGAACTAGAAGTGTCCAAAAAAATAAAAATAAAACAAGAACTGAGTTTTGAACCATCCTGTAAAGCCTTTTTACGAGAGGAAAGAAGAGACGCCATACAAAAGCATTGGGTAATTCTTAATCCAGGTACATTCCCACCAAGCCTGGCCTTAGCCGGTCAATTATTATTTCCCTACATATGTACGTCTGGGTCTGATCCTAGAGGCTGTTACATCGGTTGTATCCGATCCGACAATTCAGCGAGCGAGGGAGGCAGGTGTTGTAGGTCGTGTCAGTGACGTCAAGAGTGACTACAACCCAAATTTACTGGTTGTAGTTTGGCAATGGCGGCAAATGTGATAGTAAAGGAATCTGTTCTAGCTCCAAATATCAAAAAATTTAAACCGCAGCAAGAGGAATGCTTCACAAATGTCAATACTGGCAAAGATGTTGTGGCTGTACTCCACATGGGCCCCGTTAGTGACAAAGGAGGTGGCTATGCAAAATGCTAAATGCCTCACTCACTCTGGTGCATTACATCACCGCAAACGCAGATCCAATGGTTTCCATCCATCCATCCATTTTCTTCCCCTTAATCCATTTCTGGGTTGGGGGGGTGGCAGTCAGACTGCACCCATAGACTGTATATATTAACGGACAGAGTCACGCCTATCTCCGCCGTTCTAACTAATGGGCCAAAATTTGTGCTCTACTGGAGCTAATCAAAACGGCCGCAAGTGGTCCCGCCCACAAGAAAATTGTGAAAAAACGCATCTGCGCATGCGTCAGCCGGCGCAGCTCCATTCATTTGAACGAGAGACTTCAAAAATTCACAGCAAGTAAACTAGAGTGGACCAAAAAATTCACCCCCTCAGCATTGCCACACATGTGGAACGGAGCTTTGGGCCTAGAGCCAACTTTTGGACCATCCTGTAAAGACATTTTCGAGAGGTCTGCCAATGCTATATGTTAGCCCCCACTGGCTGCAACCAGTACACTTAGCACCAGCCCCTCACTGATCCTCCTGCAGGTGGAGGAGTCCACAGGAGCTGAGCTCTTTCAGTGGGGGCAACAACAGCAAACATCAGTGGGAGTTGGTGGAGAAGGTCTCGCGGTGGGCTCGAACCCACGATCTTCAGGCTCAAAGGCCAATGCTCTACCAACTGAGCCACTGTCGTTTCAATCTGCAAAATTTGTTAATTCTCCCACCTGTTAACAAAGCTAAATGTAGCAGATCCAGACCCTAGTACAAAATGAAATTATTACTATGGTGTGGTAAGACCATGCTAACCCTCACCGGCCCGGAGCGCAAGCATGTCAGTGCACATGCTCTTGGACCTTTGGGAGCCGGGACCCGTCCACACTGTTCTGGACTCTGACTGGGCCGGAGCATGATGCTGCCCCCCCTCAACAAGGCTGAGGTAAATATGTACTTTAGTCTCATAAATAACACATGTATAAAGCTGAGGTCTGTAACTTTAGTCTCATAAATAACACATGTATAAAGCTGAGGTCTGTAACTTTAGTCTCATAAATAACACATGTATAAAGCTGAGGTCTGTAACTTTAGTCTCATAAATAACACATGTATAAAGCTGAGGTCTGTAACTTTAGTCTCATAAATAACACATGTATAAAGCTGAGGTATGTAACTTTAGTCTCATAAATAACACATGTATAAAGCTGAGGTCTGTAACTTTAGTCTCATTAATAACACATGTATAAAGCTGAGGTCTGTAACTTTAGTCTCATTAATAACACATGAATAAACTGCGTGTATGTAACTTTAGCCTTAAATAATTCATTTTAAAGGTTGGATACGTAACTTCTTCTAGTCTTTATACACATTTTTATCTGGTCTTCATCTCAGGGAAACATTTTTTTGTCTTTATTGTAAGAAAGAGGGCCTGTGAGTCATTAATTGACTCTTTGGGCTAATTGGCTGAGTGGGGTGGTCGTCTTTCTGTCTGAAAAAGCTGATCTAAAGCTTTGACAGACGCCAAAAATACATGATGTGAAAAGTAGTGATAGAAGAAAACTGTTTTAGAGCCATTAACTAGAGATATGGGTTTATTACAAAGTTCTGTTGGTCCGGTCTGAAAGTTACAGACCCCAGCTTTAAAGTTAGTACCCCAACTTTATATCTAAGGGACATTCCAGCGGATACATAGCATTTCCATGGCAACACGCGAGTAGAGCTTGTCAGAAAAGTTACGCAGAGCAGCTTTAGTGCTCTTGTGTAAACAGTGACGGTGCAGAGGTCACTGCAGTTTGGGAAACTCCGTAAAAGCCCTATGTATGCAGTAAACACGAATTAAAGCTGAGCTACGCAACTTTCCTGACCTGCATTCCATTGCATTGACGAGAGTCCGGGTTTGGGTGCAGGTCCAGGTTTGGGTACAGGTCCAAGTCTGGGTCCAAGTTAACCTCTGGATCCAAGTCCAGGTCCTGGTCCACGTCTCAGTCTGGGTCTGGATCCAGGTCAGGATCCGGGTAAAGGACCAGATCGCGGTCCGGTCTGGTCCGGTTTTGTTTTTTACCTGTTTTGTCGCGCAGGACGTCATGACGGTCTTGCGCTGCTCCTCCACAGACCTGACGCACTGACGTAATGACGTAAACGCTATGACACTTCCGCCCTCACCTGTGCGTCAGTAATGGAGCAGTGATGACCCCTAGCGGCGAGCGAGCGCATGCGCATGGGGCCAGAGCACCACGTGACCTTCAATGATGAAAGAAGGGTCAACAGAAATGAGAAAGTATTCTCGAGTAAAACTACAGCCTTGTATCTTATATAAAAGTGTATTTCTTATTTAAAGTTATATAAAATTACATTAAAATGTAAAAAATATATAATTAAAGAATAGAGACAACAAATAGGTGGATTAGAGACATATAACCTCTCTCGTTGTTGTTAATAGATCTAGTGTTTTATATTTTGCGGTTAAGTGAGATCCATCCACATTCTGTCTTGATGATCCCTGACCATTAGCTCATCCTGAAGCAGGGCCGGTGGAAAAATATATTATGTAGAGGGCATCACAGTGAACGAACTGTGCAGTGAAAGTAGTCGCAAACCTCTTTCATATTAAAAATAATAATAATAAGTGCATTTTGGACCAATATTGGACACTTTGTCCCAGTTTTCTTGCAATTTCCAAAGTAAAAGTGAATGTTCCTTTAGACAGTAGTCGAGGACATCACACAGTGAACAAGTGTGCAGTGAAAGTAGTCGAGATGTAACAAAGAGGAGATACCCCACAAGCCTAAACATCTGCCCCCTCTTTCAGAAGCCCAGATGTTCCTCTCGCAGTATTGGGTTGTCCCACTCTCTTCAAATCACATCACTTACCTGGGAATAAACTTCCCCCCCTTACTCAAACAATTAGAAGAAGATTTACAACGCTGATGAATCTCCCCATTTCAATCTCAGGCAGAATCTCTTCGGTTAAAATGTCATTACTCCCCAAAATCAACTACATACTCTCAATGACCCCTGTTCAACCCACTCAAACCTGGTTTAAATCACTCAACTCTGCCATTAACAAATTCTACTGGAAAAACAAAGCACCCCGTATCAAACTCACAACACTACAGAAACCAAAACTACAGGGAGGCCTCAATGCGCCAGATTTTCACCACTATCAATTAGCTAATCATTTACAGTCCATACACAAATGGATCCACTCAAACACTTCTGACTCAATCTGGATGGATACTGAACAATCACTTTGCAATAACATTAATCTCTCAGACCTGCCCTTCCTTAATCAATCAATAAAGAAATATCCACTTTTCAAAACACCATACATAAAACATATCGGCAGCTCTGACAGCCTGGTGGAAACTTCACAATCTAACAACACCCCCCTTGCCCCATCCATCTGCTCCCCAATTTGGCACAACCCAGAATTCACAAGCAATAATAAACCTCTGTACTTCCATTCATGGATAAAGGTATAACTCACCTCAATCACATTCTCACAAATAACATCTTAAAACCACTGACACAGTTGGCCCAGGAGTATGGCATTGGGAGTAAATGCCATACTCGAAAAAAATCAACATCCAAACAATTAATCTAGGCCTTCATGATACAGATGCGGATTTCATAAATACTCCCCCAAATAAACTGAACGCCAAAGTAAAAAAATAATCACCAAATCAGATAATACACAATCACTGCCAACCGCAAAGTGGCAACAAGATTTAGCATTTACTCCCAGTGCCAACTTCTGGACCCAAATCTGTAAAAATATGTTCTCAATGACCACCAACTCCAACCTCCAACTCATACAACTCATAATCCTACACAGATATCACTACACCGGTTACAAATGATCAAAAATGGGATCCACTTCAGACATCTGCCCACACTGCACACAGGGTTGTAGGGACGATTACATTCACGCTCTTTGGCACTGCACTCCGGTCTAAGCATTCTGGAAAGCCGTCACCCAACCACTCACCACTTCACTTGGCTGCAACATCCCCATCCCTCTGTCTTTTAGGAGACATATCTACACTTCCCATCAATCAGAATAAATCAAAGTGTCTTCTAATGTCGCCAGCTATCACCAAAAAAACGATACAGTTCCTACAATAACAGGAAATCCAAAACTAACATACACATCTCCACATGGGAAAACTTAATGTCAGACTATCTTTCACTTCAAGACATACTCCCAGCCACACCTCAAACAATACACCCCACGCATCCCAGACCCCTCTCATAAACTAACCTCATATACTTTACTTTACCTTTACCACTATTTATGTCATCTTGAATTTTGCACCCCGATCTCTCTCTTCCTGCTACTACACCACTGCGCCCCTGCCTTATGTCAAATATATATATATATATATATATATATATATATATATGTACACATTCTATGATGATATGTTGATGAGGAGGCAATAAGAATAAATAGTGAAGGAAATGATAATGAATAAAAATAAATAAATAACAAAACAAAAAAAACAAAAAAAGCTCTCTTCCACATGCATCTCAAGCATGCACTTTTAATGCACCACACAATCACAAGACACATTATGCAAGAATACTGCTGGAAGAGTACCACCCGCTCCCATCTCTGTGAGAAGACTAAAAGGCCAGGACTCCACCGGACGCTGGAGTAGGCTGACGCAGGCTGACGCAGGCTGACGCAGGCTGACGCAGGCTGGCCTAATGCCCAAAACTGAAAACTGCTTTGTGACTCTGGCCTGGATAAAGATTACCTACTTACTTACCAAAACATTAGTATGCCTCGATCTGGCTCTGCTATCCTCTTCCCCAACATTACCATCCCCCTCCCTAGGATTATAGCACCTCCCTCCTATGTTTGCACTATAATAATAATAATTATTATTATTATTATTACTATTCTCTTTCTTTTCTTTCTCCCCTCTCTCACTACACTGTAAACCCGGATAGTGGGCAAAACTAATGTTTCTTAAGGAAACTCGTTCCCTCAATAAAGATTAGTTTTATAAATACCATAAACATAACAATATAAGTTCATTAAATACAGTCTTTATAAACACTCACTAGACTCACTCATAAGTTGTTTGTACTAATCTATTGTAGTTTTAGAAATTCCATGAACATAACAATACAAACTCATTCAACAGTGGTAATCTAAAAGTGCTGAACTCTAGAACTCTCAGATTGAGAAGCAATATTGTTACAACTCAATTAAAGCTTAGTTTCAGTCCAGCGTGGTAACTAAGTAACTTTTAAATCATTCTAGAAAACTCTCAGTGGATGACCCAGAAAGTATAGGGCTACTTTGTACTTTTTTTAATTCTCTGCAATGCATTCTGGGTAGCGTCACTGCTTCACCCAATACAATTGTTTTCAATCAACACGATATATTTGTTTTGTCATTAACTGGACACCAGGTTTACAAAATACATACTTAAAGCATCTTCACTTAAAGCAATAAACTCAGTATTGTACAGGGTGCTATGATAATATTATACAGTACTTATTTGTCAACCAAAAATATAAAATAGTGGAAAATAAATGCCCACATGCTTATATATGTTCATATGTACAATTATCTCAAAATGTACAAATGTGTTTATAATGTCCGTGTAATGCTGTAATGTGGGACCACGAAGTTCGGGACTTGTTTCCTTACAATGTAAGGAAAGAAGTCAACAACACTCCCCCACCTATCGCCTCGACCCCTGGCTTGACCCTGGCTGGGTCATCGCATCGACCCCGCCTCAGCTTTGATGATGTTCCAGTTGGGGCAGCACAGTGGCACAGTGTTCGAATCCCAGTCGGAATAAGTTCTTTCTGATTGGAGTCTGCATGTTCTCCCTGTGGTTTCTCCTACACAATGTTTTCCTCCAGCTCTTATAGTTGAACAAGATGACAAAGTCTGGGATCGTGTCTTTCATTCAGACAGAAGACATGTTTTATTGTCGATGGTAGAGACAGCACGAACAACACGAACAACAGAATGCAAGTGTATTATACAGAGCGTTGGCATGGAGACCTCCAATCAGCAGCTTCCACGGTGCCATGTAGCTTGGCCTTCAGATAGACAAAACAAGGGAAAAGTACAGGCTTCTGCACATTGATAGAATGATGAGTTTAACTTTAACAAAAGTTGCTTAAAAGTGTTATGAAATCTCACATAGTCTTGACCAAGCCGATCTCATGTCTGGAGATGATCCCTGGCCGGTCCCTGGGCGCAGTACGACAGTGCCCACTGTTTTATTATTACGTTATATATGAGACAAGAGTTACGTTCCTCAGCTTTAAACATGTGTTGTTTATGAGTCTAAAGTTACGTACCCGAGCTTTAAACACGATTTATGTGTGAGGCGTGTTCTGTGCGTGGATCTCAAAAGCACTTCCGCGTTTAACAGGATCGTGCGGGCGAGCAGGTAAGACCAGATTCAGAGACCAGAGAGAGACCAGAGAGACCAGAGAGACCAGAGAGACCAGAGAGACCAGAGAGACCAGAGAGACCAGAGAGACCAGAGAGACCAGAGACCAATCTAGACCGATCTAGACCAATCTAGACCGATCTAGACCGAGCCGTAGTCCTGCTTTCTGCTCCCTGCTCTGGTCTCTGGTCTAGATTGGTCCGGATCGGTCCGTTTCCTGTGGTGTTGGAGGTTAACACGTTACTCCCACAGTTCGGAAAGTTACTTAGAAACTATCAAGTAATTACTACTTAGTTACAGCCTCTTACAGCGAATACTTTTGTCGAAATATATTTACAACTATAGCACTAAACCCGTAGTAGTGTGTTTCACAACAGAAAGTCCTGAGTCCACCTCCAGACATGGTCTTTCTGAGTAGAGTTTGCATGTTCTCCCCGTGTCTGCGTAGGCTTCGTCCAAGTGAGGGCGTTCAGTGATACACACACATGTAGTTTTTTACTAGTAACGATAATTTAGAGCTTACACAAGCTAACCATAATTTAATTACAAGTATTTTCAGTAATGAGTGTCCCTGCTTAGATACACGCACGCACACGCACGCACACTATGTCCGATTGTAAGTTCATATGTAGAGGCTATAATGCGGTTAGGGTCCAATAGTGTCCTCTTCAGGCTCAGGTGTTTTCTTGGGAAATGTGCTGTCAGTGCGGGTGTTCTCCGGTGAAAGCACATGTGTCCTCTGTTAACTCATTTGTGCAATAATAATTTGAATAATGTCAATGAATGTACAATATAGAACCACATGTGTCCACTACTCCACTGTCACTTTACGTCGCTCGGGAGCTGCCAGTAGCTAGCCACTCCTTTCATGTATCTCTCCAAAGGATTCAAGAATTTTAACACATGGTCCTGAATGATTCACTTTCGAGTAATTACATGTATTTTTGAATCATAAATCTTTTCATTAATGCAGTGTAATTGTAAATTAAAGCCGCAAGCGGCGTCAAACGGCCCTCGGCGTACCACACCATGCAACGACGCACCGCGCAATGTTGCACTGCGCATTGCCACAACACCACGTAAAGGAGGGGGCGCTGTCGCACCATCTGCATACAGCCCTAACGGGAGAAACACTGTATTGTAAACATTGCAATGCATTTGATTAGTGAGTGTGTCTCTATTGAATAACATGGGAACTTTCCTGCATCTCAAAATAACTCCAAAATGAGAGCCTATTGCAACTGTTAGACTGATTAAAAAAAATCCGCTAACTTATGATGCTACATTTGTTTACAGTATGTGGAGCAGCCATTATGCCAACAGCATGGCATAACGGTTTGGCTGGTTTGGCAAAGTGTTTCACTTTCAGCTGACCAAAAGTTTTCAAATTTCATTGCTTCTGCTTTAACAGATCAAAATTCTGTTGCTAACATTTGATGCTACATGCGTGTAGATAATGTGGAGCAATTTTGAGACAAATCTTTGAAACGGCCGAGGCAAAGTTGATGCTCATCTGATCTTCCTTTGGCTGACTCTGTAGGGGGCACTAATGCTGTAATTTAACTTTTTCACATCCAGGTGATGTAGACCCATGAGTTGGAACAACCCAAATTTTGTGCGAATTGGCCAAAAAAAGTTTCCAATTGCGAAAAATAAATACTTTGTTGCGAGCTCATGCACCGATTAGGGTGGAGTTGTTGTTTTCTTAATTTTTCACATTCCATCTTATGCACAGGATCGTTTCTCCTTCCACTGAGAGCCGCCTCCCCCATGGATCTATGATAATGTCTGGATAGGGTCTTACTAGCTTATAGCTGTCCCACCTAGATACAGAAACAATGGGAGAAATGGGGAAATGTCCAAAATGTTGCTGAGAAAATCCACTTTCATGTTTTTGGAGTCAAATTTACATGAAGATGAAGAGATCCTTTGTGCGTCCCACTGTGAGGAAATGTCAGTTTTGCATCATCAGTTACAAAACACTAGGAATGAATTAAATCTAATCTCAGTCTTTGCACAAGCTGCTTTATAGTTTGGAAACTATAACTGGAAACTTCAGGTAAACTTTGTGAGCGTGACAAATGCACAAGCTTTTTTTTTAAGCCTTTTAAAGCCTTTTAAACACGTTTTTACGGTGTATTAGTGTCTTTTGTACACTCTAGTGTTTTATTAATGGTTCCAGAGCATCACGTCTTTTAACACAAAGACCCAATCGAAACGCGCTAGCTCGGAGGCTACCACGAGCGCACCACAGACATGGAAAGTGACACTGCAATGACCACGAACGACATTAGTCGCCTCACATTGGAGCTTCGTGAGAGGGACCGTGCCACTATTGCAGACCTCCGTAAAGAAGTCCTTCGCCTCACTGCAGAGCTGCAGGATAAACAGTCACTCGTGTCCAAACTTTTTGATGTCGCTGGCGGGCAGCACTCACGGCTTATGTCACTGAGCGCTGCATACTGTGACACTGTCGTGTGGGAGAGATCTGTCAGCTCTGGGCCCTCTTGCTCTACACCTAAGTGCCCGGTTCGGAATAAAGAGCCTGCGGACTGCGAGGAGCCATCCAGCGCCGTGGCCCATGTCCTGAGCCTGTCAAACCGCTATGCAGCCCTCTCCGCTGACATTCCAGCCCCCTCAGCAGAACCCCTGGACTCTGCAGCAAACTCTACTGCTGTCCGTGGATCCAGGTCCACTGCGAGAAAGACACTCTTAAAGGAAGCTGTCCTCAGACGAAAGAGTGGTCATTCCCCTTCTCTGACCCCAGTGCATCACCACCACTTACCTTCACCGGGTCAGCAGCAGCGACCCGAGCCTGCTCCTCACGCCGCTCCAGCGTCCCCGAGCACACAGCGTGGGTTGCCCGGAGCTGGGAATCAACACCCCCGCTCCCCTCCATGTGTTCAGCAGCGCCCTGGTTCGGACCCATCCCTGGATGAGCCCGCTGGTTCTGGCCATGGACACCGAGCGCCCTCTCCGCGGCCGCGTCCACTCTTCGCCCCGACTACTTTGATTGTTGGAGATTCCATCGTGAGGCACGTCCGCTTTTTTAACGCGGTCACTCACTGCATTACCGGAGCCACTGTTCCAGACCTGCTCATCCGTCTCCCTCCTCTGCTTCAGTCCCTGCCTGATACCATTTCAAAGGTAATCGTGCATGTGGGGATCAACGACATGAAGCTGCAGCAGTCCGAGGTCACAAAGAAGCATTTTATGGATCTATTCCGCCTCCTCCAGTCCTTCGGGTTGTGTGTTTTTATCTCTGGTCCAGTCCCGACTGTAAACCGGGGAGACTGCTTGTACAGTCGCGTTGTGGCGCTCAACATGTGGCTCCAGTCTACATGCAGCACTTCTAACTTTATTTTTGTGAACAACTTTGGCCTGTTCTGGAAGCGTCACGTGGCCTATCGTCCAGATGGTCTGCACCCGAACAGATACGGCACCAGTTTGTTGACGGACTTCCTACGCCATGTTGTTCAGTGCTCCCCGAGGGGGGCGTGACTGTTTACATCCGAGGCTTCTCGGCCCCCACTACCCCCCTCCTCCTCCTCCTTACCAGCACCGGGTGAGTACTGTGGTGCAAACACTGACCCCTGTCAGTCTGGCAGTGTAACGACAGTCCTGCCACTGAACTGTGCTGACTCAGTTATGCATCTGGAACTTAACAAAGTACAACAGAGTTCACTTTTTAAACCAATAGAGACTGTGTGTGTTTCTCGCACCAGCTCAGAAATGTGTTTTAACTTGAATAAACACAAATTTAAAAGAAGGACAGCAGTTAGACGGTCCAACTCTGGAAATCTAATTCCAGTTCTTTGTAATCAATCAACTAAACCCATTGACACTGATATTAATTTTAACCTTGCTCTACTTAATGTCAGATCACTATGCAACAAATCATTTTTAATTAATAATTTTATCTGTTCGTATGATCTTGATTTTATGTTTATGACTGAAACATGGCTTGACCATAATACAGGAGATGCAGTTTTAATAGAAGCCTCACCACCAAATTTCAAATTTGAATATGAAAACACGAGAAAATAAAAGGGGGGGGGGGCATAGCAGCAGTTTTTAAAGATCGTATTGTCTCCCATAGAGTGTCTCTTGGGAAATTTTCATCATTTGAGTATGTTTCTTTTAAAATAGAACAAAAGAAATCTTCTTCCATTCTTATTATTGTTGTGTACAAGCCGCCACAGTCATGCCATAGTTTCACTGATCATTTCACTGAGTTGCTTTCAGTTGTGTGCACAGATTTTGATGGTTTGGTCATTGTAGGTGATTTCAATATACATGTAGATAATGCTAATGATAGATATGCAATAGAGCTGAGCTCTGTGCTGGAAACCTTTGGTCTCACTCAGCATGTGAGTGGCCCCACCCACAGCAGAGGACACACTCTCGATCTGTTAATTACCAAGGGGGTTAATATTTCAAATGTAAAGTGGTCAATGTTGCTCTGTCTGATCATTTCTGTGTATTTTTTGACATGTGTCTTGATTGTAAACCACCAGCTGAATCTTCGGTTGTTAGAAGAAGACACATAAATGATAATACAGGCGAACTGTTCATGGGGAGGGTAAACTTTGAGAACACGTTGTGTGTTACTGTAGATGAATTACTTGATTCTGTCACCACCACTGTTTTGAATGTTCTGGATACAATTGCTCCTGTAAAGGTTAAAATAGTTACAAACAAGCAAAAAGCGCCATGGACTAAAGCAGACTCGGTCAGGGCACAGAAGAGAGAGTGCCGGAAGGCCGAGCGGAAGTGGCGAAAGTCAAATCTCAAAGTTGACCATGAGATCTTCAAAGATGCGTTGTGCAATTTTAACAGGGAACTACGTAGAACGAGGGAAATGTACTTTTCTGAAACTATTGAAGGCTGTAGCAACAATCTACGTGTTCTGTTTTCAACAGTAAATAGATTGACGAATCCCCCTGTTAAGATGCCATCAGAACTTACTTCCAAATCTAAATGTAATGAGTTTGCTCAGTTCTTTAATGACAAAGTCCAAGGTATCAAAAACGCCATCACCTCCACGATAGAAATAATAATCCAACCGCCAGTGAGGCTTTTTGGGCTGACGCACTTTACACCAGTACAAATTGAAACTGTCCAGGAGATAATCACTAGTCTGAGTTCCTCCACATGCAGCCTGGATGTATTACCTCCTAGATTTCTCAAGTCAGTTCTGAGCAGTCTTTTACCTTCACTTACACAAATAGTTAATATGTCTCTTGAATCTGGAACATTCCCAATGGCCTTGAAAACGGCGATCATCAGGCCCCTCCTAAAAAAGAGGAGTCTGGAAGCCCTGGCACTCAAAAATTATCGGCCCATTTCAAATCTGCCTTTCATGGGAAAAATTCTAGAAAAAGTTGCCTATAAACAACTTACAGAATTTTTAATAATCAATAACGCTTATGATATGTTCCAGTCAGGGTTTAGACCCCACCACAGCACTGAGACCGCGCTAATAAAGGTAACAAATGACATCAAACTAAACACTGACGCAGGAAAAGTCTCAGTCCTTTTTCTGTTAGATTTAAGTGCTGCTTTTGACACTATTGATCATGGCATCCTCATTCAGAGACTTGAGGACTGGGTTGGTGTTGCTGGCACCGCCCTAAGCTGGTTTAGGTCCTATTTACAAGACAGAAAGTTTTTTGTGGAGATCGAAAACTGTACCTCAGACCACTTGGCCCTGACCTGCGGAGTGCCACAGGGGTCAATCCTGGGTCCTCTTCTGTTTAATATTTACATGTTGCCTCTAGGTCAGTTGATTCACAGTAATAATGTCTCTTATCACAATTACGCTGACGATACTCAGGTCTATGTGTCCCTGACAGCAGGAGAGCATGAACCAGTGGACTCGCTCCTTCACTGTGTCCAGCAAATCGGTGATTGGATGCAAAATAACTTTCTCCAACTAAACACCGACAAAACTGAAATAATTGTTTTCGGACCCCAGAAACAAAGAGAGAGCGTTATTACCTCTCTTATTTATTATACTTTATTAAATTATTAAATTATATATATATATTAAATTATATATATTATTTTGTTATATACCTCCAGGCTCTCTCTCTACAACCCTCAAATCAGGTCAGAAATCTAGGAGTGATAATGGACTCAGACTTAAATTTCAAAAGCCACATAAAATCTGTAACATCAGCAGCTTATTACCACCTAAAAAACATTGCTAAAATTAAAAACATAGTGTCTAAGGCAGACTTGGAGACTCTTATACACGCTTTTGTCTCCAGTCGGTTAGACTATTGCAATGGCCTGCTCACAGGTCTGTCCAAACAGGCTGTAAAACAGCTGCAGTACATTCAACATGCAGCAGCTCGAGTCCTGACCAGAACTAGGAAGTACGACCACATTAGTCCAGTTCTCAGGTCTCTGCACTGGCTTCCTGTTCCTCAGAGAATAGACTTCAAAGCAGCTTTACTTGTGTACAAGTCTCTCCATGGTCTCGCGCCAAGGTACATCCATGACATGTTTGTGCCATATGAACCGACCCGGACTCTGAGGAGCACAGGGACTGGACTCCTGTTAGTGCCCAGAGTCGGTACTAGACATGGGCAAACTGCATTTCAGATTCATGCGGCTAGAGTCTGGAACAGTCTTCCTGAGAATGTGAGACAGGCGTCTACTCTGGCATCTTTTAAATCTAGGCTCAAAACAATTCTGTTTAGCTGCGCATATACAACTGAATGATTTTATCTTTTCATCTTTGTTTTTATCTTTAATCTTTTTAATGCACTGTGACTATTTATGATTTTAGTCCCATCTGTGATTTTAATGTTTAAAGGTTTTTAATTTTTGTGATTTTATTTTTAATGTTTTTAATATATCTTGTGCTCTTAATGTGTTTGATTTATGCATGATGTGATAGGGGATGTGAAGCGCTTTGCGTTGCCTTGTGTAGGAAAGGCGCTCTACAAATAAACGTTGATTGATTGATTGATTGATTGAACTGTGGGTGTAGTGAAGGGAAGGAGTCAGAAGGAGGGGTCAGAAGGAGGGGTCAGAAGGAGGAGTAAGAAGGAGGAGTAAGAAGGAGGAGTCAGAAGGAGGAGTCAGAAGGAGGAGTCAGAAGGAGGAGTCAGAAGGAGGAGTCAGAAGGAGGAGTAAGAAGGAGGAGTAAGAATAAGAAGGAGGGGTCAGAAGGAGGAGTAAGAAGGAGGAGTCAGAATAAGAAGGAGGAGTCAGAAGGAGGAGTCAGAAGGAGGAGTAAGAATAAGAAGGAGGAGTCAGAAGGAGGAGTAAGAATAAGAAGGAGGAGTCAGAAGGAGGAGTCAGAAGGAGGGGTCAGAAGGAGGAGTCAGAAGGAGGAGTCAGAAGGAGGAGTCAGAAGGAGGAGTCAGAAGGAGGAGTCAGAAGGAGGAGTCAGAAGGAGGAGTCAGAAGGAGGGGTCAGAAGGAGGGGTCAGAAGGAGGAGTCAGAAGGAGGAGTCAATTCTCATATGTGTTCAGTTCCAGGTGCTCCTGCTTCATATCAAATCTGTGTTTCAGAGGAAAGGTGTGAACTGGGTCTGAAGGAGGACTGATCCGGGTCTGAAGGAGGACTGATCCGGGTCTGAAGGAGGACTGATCCGGGTCTGAAGGAGATGGTTTCCTGTCCTCTTGGGTCTGAAGTATTTGCTGCTGGTTGGTCTACGTGTCCCGGTTCTACAGCTTCTGGAAAATATCTGATCAGAACCGGCTCGGCTGAGTGAGACTGGGACTGAGCCAGGTCTAAACAATAACTTTTGATCACACATCACTCACTGTGAATGCTGCTACACACACACACACACGCGCACACAGACACACACACTTGCGCACACACACACACTGAGATGCGCACACACTCTCTAAGCAACGGAACGGAACCCGCCACACCTTTTGATAACACATCACTGACTGTGAATACCCCTACACACACACCCACACGTATGCCCCATAGACTGTATATATTAACGGACAGAGTCACGCCTATGTGGGCGGGACCACTCGCGGCCACATAAATTGTGAAACGCACACAAACAGACACACACATTGTACCCCTCTTACACACTCGCACAGACACACACAAATACACACACAGCAACTCTCCCTGTGTTACTTTAACTCTATACGAGTTATTTCCAACACTTCAAAAATGTTAATAGTGGTCCACACCCGATTGATGTAAAATAACTTTTCAAAGTGTTAATGTTTAACACCAACAAAGAGTTACCGCACACTTTTATGGTTAAATGTCACACATTATGAGTTGAAATTAACTCACATATTTTAACACATATTTTTTAACACCTTTGTCAGGAATGAAGCAGACAGAGACCGTGTGTCTATTTTGCACATCAAAAGAAATGCTTTGTCATCTTTAATCACCGTCTTCACTATATTACTGAACATTGGAATGACACTTTCTGAGCAAACACAAGCACACCGATATGAAACTCCGTTCCATGGCTTTACCCAGTTTGTAGTAGTTTGTTAGACTTCAGCAAAACTGTTCACATCAAAAAAAGAACACAAAGCCTCCTCTCCTTCCAGACCATTAACCACAACACATTTTAATGGTCCAAATTCAAATCGTTCAAAGTTGAAATTCTCCCAATGGTAAGAAAGTCGTCTCTGGTGTTGTTTGACTAATGATTTAGTTAGATTTTTTAAGTGCTTAAAAGAGCTTTTGAAAAAATCATGCTTAGCTTCGAATCGCATGCACCGCACATGTAGGATATTTTAAGGAAACAATGAACAATTAAGGAAATGTTTCGGAATTAATCTTTTTTGTGGAAACAACAAATGTTTCAAAAAGTATTTCATGCCTTAAGTTATCACTGGGAAAAAACAATGTTTACAATCTTCGAACTTCTGGATGTTGTTTTTTGATTGACCCACGCAGAGTAGACGAGGCTGTCCAGGCTCAAGTGCAGCAAGGAAGACTTCAATGCTGACACCAATCTAATAAACAAATGAACTCAAATCCATGATCAACAATGCATAAACATTAGGTATTGTAATTTTGTCATTGCAAATATTGTGGTTTTTCTGCAATTAAGACACAGCAGAAAAAATAATACATCAATGAAGTGAAACTTAATTAACATGCACATCCAAAAATCTAAATCAGTGTAACAGATTTGAAAAATCTGAACTTTCAGGCAAAAAATAAGACTGATGGAGCTGCCCATTTATTTGTAACTGTTTTTCACCTCAGCAGGAAACTCAAAACAAGGTTATCTGCCTGAAACGACACTGCCATTTTAAATTTAGCCGGGGTTTATGTCATAAAAGAAATGGGCACTCTGTGTTTTCAAATTTATGGTTTTATTTAGTTGATTTATTCAGGTTAGTTTATTTTTTTTATAGAGTAGTACCTAGTGAATTAATATGTACAAAAGTGCAAATTTTAGATGAGTTCAAGACCTTGACTGATCAAAGTTTGGATCAAAAGTAAAAACTGAATATAACTTGTTTAATTTGAAACTACATGCAAATTGAAAATGACAGACCTGATTGCTTGTGCAGCACTATTCTTGATGCCATTGGGAGCAGGTGGAAGCATGCGTACTAAAAGCAACACACTTGACACTAAGTCACTATCCCGACCTAGCAGTACAGAGAAGTCAGAAAATGTATACACAAAAAATTAAAGAAGAATAACAAAAAACTTACCATCTTCAGTTAAAAGTGCATTCACACGATCACTGCAATACAAGCCCTTACACTCCTCCAGGCCCCGACTTTTGAAGAAAGTGGGCCACTTCGACAGAAATCGCCCAGAAACCTCCTCCCCAAACATCATTGCTAAGTCTTGTTCTATCTATAAGGAAATAAATCAGTCTCACATACTTATGCAATTGGGAGACAACATTACGCTTCCCTTACCAGAACCGGTGTATCAAGGAATCTTATGAAGACATCCAGGACTGAAAGGGACCCTACTTCATCATGGATCATAGACTGGCAATACTGAAATGTAGACATCATTTTCTCCATGATCATAAAATATAAATTTTATCAAATTTTATCGAGACTAATTACGCACCCTGTTGAATTTATGGCATTAAAATTACATTTGGAAGCATTAAATGTGACTTGCTATTATCTGTATCGGTCATAACTTTTCGATAGTCTTTTTGACTGTGGGACCATATTGCGTTTACATGTCTTCAAGCGCCACACTATGTACTTTGTGGTGCCTACTGGAGGTGCATAATGAATTTAGACATATTGAAATAAAATCAACAGACACAAAGTAAACCTCACTTACATATCCTGTCTCTGAAAACGGATCCCTCAGGCACGGGAACAGTGTCACTAGTCCGAGGGCTTACTTGATCCGAACAGGGACCGGTGGACAGCCAAAGTAGAAGCAATTGAATAATGTCATAATTTTGATTACAGTTTAAATATTTGTATTTCTATACATACCCATAATCCTCAATTTTTTCCCACAACCTGATTCACAATGACAATCCCTTCTGATCCCTTCTGATATTTTCTATGATTGGTAATACCTTGTCCTTCCGCTTTTGACTGTAATGCATTCATCTAAAAAACAAAACTATTAAATATAATACAGGTTTTATACAGATAATAGCAAGTCACATTTAATGCTTCCAAATGTAATTTTAATGCCATAAATTCAACAGGGTGCGTAATTAGTCTCGATAAAATTTATATATTTTTTGAATGGAAAGTGTTCACGTCAGCAAAATAGTGGAAATGTATGTCTGATCTTCCTCCAAAAATCTTTGTCAGTGCCCGGTGACTAGCTATGTAGGTCAAGTCACCGGGCACTTTTGGGGGAGACTCCACACATGTGCATCAATGCTGAAGCTAAAAACGTGTACGGTGGCTAATGCTAAGCAATTTATACCTATACACAATAAACACGTACTACAATGCTAACAATAAAAGCCAACACTGATCAGATGGTGTCAACAAGCTGAAAGACTAGTTGCATCGTATGATCCTACAATGCTAACTGGAAGCACATGGAGACCTGAATGCAATAACTAGGCTACGCCACACATGCTCCAATGCTAAGGGTATTTAAGCTAGCACGCTGCTAAAGCTACCCACGTGTATAGCAAGTGGGGACCAAGGGTGCAGTCCCCTCCAACTACCGGCCAATAACCTGTCTCTCCACAACATGGAAGCTCATGTCAGGCATCATTGCGGCTAAGATAAGTGGGCATATGGAACAATTCATGAGCACAGCACAGAAGGGCATTGGTAGAGACACCAGAGGAGCCAAACACCAGCTCCTGGTTGACAGAACCGTCGCCCAAGACTGCCGGTCACGACACACCAACCTGTGCACAGCCTGGATTGATTACCAGATGTTAATGCCATTTTATGTGGATTTATTGTTAAAATATACTACTACAGTACATATGTTCACTAAGCTGTCATTTATCTTTCCATTCAAACAACCATTTACACAAAAATATGGCATCATTTTGTCGATAGTTTGAAATGCGATTAATTACGATTAATTAATTTTTAAGCTGTAATTAACTTGATTAAAATTTGTAATCGTTTGACAGCCCATATATATATATATATATATATATATATATATATATAGATGTATATATATATTATAAGCAGCTTGAGCTGGAGTGAGCATGTTAAGAGCGTCAGGAAGCGCTGGTCAGAAGGAAGTAGCTGCTTTTTAAACTGCCTGCTTAGCTGTTGACAGGGGGGCTGGCCGAGCTGAGTGATTGGCTGAGGCTCGAGAGGCTGGCAGAATTGCGTGATTGGCTGGCCCTGGATGGGTGAGGGCATGGATCTATTATAATAACTGGATAGGGTAGTACTAGCTTGGAGCTGAAGAACTCGTGTGCTCAGGGGATTCTCGCGGTACTGCAGACTAGACCAGACAAAATTCACATGGGCTACCCAGAAATTTCCCCCATAGAACTCAATGTAAACTAAAACAGCGTGACCTCAGCCAACAGAGAACCTGACAGAGAACCTGACAGAGAACCTGACAGAGAACCTGACAGAGAACCTGACAGAGAACCTGACAGAGAACCTGACAGAGAACCTGACAGAGAACCTGACAGAGAACCTACAGCTTTCATAAAGGTCGGCATTTGTGGGGATTTTACTGTCCCTATTCATCCTGAACTTTTTTTCTTTAAATCCACACTTTAGTGCCACAAACTCTGCTCGTCTGGCTCCCGCTCTGATGAACTGCTCTGATTGGTCAGAGCGCGGCCGAGCCCCTCTGTGCACATGCATGAAAGCCACACACGCGTATTTGGCGCAACGCATCATGGGAGATAATCCACTGCGCAGAACCGGGAGGACCAGACGATGCCCAAATATAGCGAGGGATATGGCGAGATCCGCTAATATGTCAGAGACCGTGCTGGCACATGCGCCACTGAGAACAAACCATTCATTTGAATACGGCGCCATCTTGGATCATCAGGGCTTGGGTGAGAGCTGGGGGGTAGTAAACACTGGGACATATTTCTGACTCACATTGGATCTGATCCAATCAGAGATTAACTGCAGAATCTAGTAAGAGACCGGGGAGACAAGAAAGACCAGAGGGAGAGAGACCAGAGGGAGAGAGACCAGAGGGAGAGAGACCAGAGGGAGAGAGACCAGAGGGAGAGAGACCAGAGAGGAGAGACTGCAGCAGTGGTCTTCTCATTCTGAATTTGTGCTTAAACTTCATATCTCTACACACAAGAACCTGACACACACTGGGACATAAACCATTCACATCTGGGTCAAACTCAAACTGTGCTCTCAAAACTAAACATTCCTTTGTCAAAAGGAAACATTGAGGACAAAATGACACACATTTGTATCATGTGAACACACTTTCAGATTGAAAGCAACAAGCAAAGTACTTTATATAAATTGCTAGAGTACTTTATAAAAAAAACACTGCAGTCTTTCATTTTCAGTTTTTGTTTTTCATGTGAAGCTAAATGGAACTGTTTTTATTCTCAACAAAGGTTTACCAACAACCAAAAATGAAAGATTACAAATAATATCACAGGTTACTATTTACATCCCAGTACCACAGTATACTTTACATCACAGTACTACAGTATACTTCACATCACAGTACTACAGTATACTTCACATCACAGTACCACAGTATACTTTACATTCCAGTACTACAGTATACTTCACATCACAGTACCACAGTATACTTTACATTACAGTACTACAGTATACTTCAGATCACAGTACTACAGTATACTTCACATCACAGTACTACAGTATACTTTACATTACAGTACTAAAGTAAACATTACAGTACAGTCAATGCAGTAACACAAAAAAAAACTATTGTAAAACTAGGCAATTGTGCGTGGGTGGGAGAGACCAGATACACCAAAGAGACCAGAGGAGGTTACCACTAAAATGTGTCAGAAGATTCTGTCCCAGTGTTTACTACCCAGAGGGGGGATAGACCAGAGGGGGAGAGAGACCAGAGGGGGAGAGAGACCAGAGGGGGAGAGAGACCAGAGGGGGAGAGAGACCAGAGGGGGAGAGAGACCAGAGGGGGAGAGAGACCAGAGGGGGGGAGAGACCAGAGGGGGAGAGAGACCAGAGGGGGAGAGAGACCAGAGGGGGAGAGAGACCAGAGGGGGAGAGAGACCAGAGGGGGAGAGAGACCAGAGGGGGAGAGAGACCAGAGGGGGGGAGAGACCAGAGGGGGGGAGAGACCAGAGGGGGTGATAGACCAGAGGGGGAGAGAGACCAGAGGGGGTGATAGACCAGAGGGGGAGAGAGACCAGAGGGGGAGAGAGACCAGAGGGGGTGATAGACCAGAGGGGGAGAGAGACCAGAGGGGGAGAGAGACCAGAGGGGGAGAGAGACCAGAGGGGGAGAGAGACCAGAGGGGGAGAGAGACCAGAGGGGGGGAGAGACCAGAGGGGGGGAGAGACCAGAGGGGGGGAGAGACCAGAGGGGGAGAGAGACCAGAGGGGGGGAGAGACCAGAGGGGGGGAGAGACCAGAGGGGGGAGAGACCAGAGGGGGGGAGAGACCAGAGGGGGGGAGAGACCAGAGGGGGGAGAGACCAGAGGGGGAGAGAGACCAGAGGGGGAGAGAGACCAGAGGGGGGAGAGAGACCAGAGGGGGGGAGAGACCAGAGGGGGGGAGAGACCAGAGGGGGGGAGAGACCAGAGGGGGGGAGAGACCAGAGGGGGGGAGAGACCAGAGGGGGAGAGAGACCAGAGGGGGAGAGAGACCAGAGGGGGAGAGAGACCAGAGGGGGGGAGAGACCAGAGGGGGGGAGAGACCTGAGGGGGTGATAGACCAGAGGGGGAGAGAGACCAGAGGGGGTGATAGACCAGAGGGGGAGAGAGACCAGAGGGGGGGAGAGACCAGAGGGGGGGAGAGACCAGAGGGGGGGAGAGACCAGAGGGGGGAGAGACCAGAGGGGGGGAGAGACCAGAGGGGGGGAGAGACCAGCGATTAATTCAGCTAAACTCTGATTTATTCAAATATGTCCCAGTGTTTACTACCCTGTATTTGATCAAGGTCAGGTCGTTTAGCATTCTTACAACAAGCAGCACCACCCATTCATTCACCCAAGACAAATACAGAAAAATAAATGTGTGTATGCATTTGGTGTGGGTTCAGTCAAGGGGAGGAGTCAGGGCAAGGGCTTCTAGGAGCAAGAGCAAAGTTCTCATAGGCGGTCAGCTCCAGGTGCTCCTGCTTCTCATCAAGTCTGTGTTTCAGAGGGAAGGTGTGAACTGGGTCTGATCCAGGTCTGAAGGAGAACTGATCCAGGTCTGAAGGAGAACTGATCCAGGTCTGAAGGAGAACTGATCCAGGTCTGAAGGAGAACTGATCCGGGTCTGAAGGAGAACTGATCTGGGTCTGAAGGAGGACTGATCCGGGTCTGAAGGAGATGGTTTCCTGTCCTCCTAAGGCAGTGGCTGGAGTCTTGCTTCTGTCTCTGGTTATCGGGTAAGTGTTGTTAACATCAGACCATCACAGTATTATGAAAGTACTCATACAGCCAAGGGCATCATGCTGTGGTCAAAGGGGAGGTCACAGGTCACAGCTCTAACTCCAGAAAATAAGTTGAGGCACAGTTAAGTCTAGTGTATAGTAGCGTGCCACGGAGTTTACGGTAGTGACGTCTCTTGACCAACGCAAGGATCACCGCAAGACCCTTACGTAGCCACCCCTGCTTGGTCCGTGTGTGTGTTTTGAAAGGGAGCATGTAGCGGCTGCTGGGGACATGGACGAGGCACTTCAGAGCATATTGCTTCGTGCTTCAAAGGAACCGAAGGAAAAGTAGTTTTGGTTCAAGGCTCAGAGTCTGATATACGCAGAGACTTTGGACTGTTCGGTTCTGTTGCATATGCAACTCATATATAACTTATAAACTGTGCAGTTGTTACTGTTGCACTGTTCCAGTCTTTGTTTGAATCTGCACTCGTAGCTTATCGTTTCTTTTTCATTCCTCCTGCACTTGTAAATCGTCCATGTTTGGTCTCAGATATTTGCAACTTATTGTTTTGCCGTTTGTGCTGAGTACAATTCAATAACAACTATGTTTCCAACAAGAACGGAGTCTTTATTCACAGCATCACAGTTAAATGACTAATGAAATAATGAGTCCAGGGGGAACTGTGGCTGTGTAGGTCCAGCGCAACCAGAACCAGCGCCGCGCAAGTATACACTAGGCTTTACTGCCTCACTGTAATAACTGGTTTATGACGAATGTGTGCTACAGTACTTCTGCAGTACTGTAGTATTACAATACTACTGAACGGCGCTGTAACATAACAACAGCAGTGCAGTACTACTACAGTAGTAAATTACTACCGTCCTGTAGTAAAGTAGTACTACTGTAGTACAGTGGTACTGCTGTACAGTACCACTGTACAGTGGACATTTCTCCAGTGTGAGATCAAAAAAGTCTATCTTATCTTACTACTTGCTGTTGGACTCTTGAACACTTCTTAACCTGTCCCCCCGCCCTTTATAAAGTAACGTATTAAAAAATGACGTGTTCAAAATCCCTTATAAAGATGACCATGATTCAGAAAGTTAAATTCAAAAAGGTTTATTTCCCTAATACAAAAAGAATCTAAAACAGCTGTTCGGACCAAAAATAACTATCCCTTATTCTCTATATAAAATCTAAAAGTATGACTCTGAGTGGGCGCTCCACATCAAGCCATATACTGCCCCTGGTCCGCAAAAAACTAACTAACCACATTCAAGCTATTCATTAAGTAATGTGCAAGAAGAAGGGGCGTGGTATCAGCCAGCTTCCGGGGTCCCGTGATCCGCCTTCCTCCATCTGGTCTTCTCGTCTCCAGTCCGCACCTAAAAAGAATTCATGCTTTTCTAACCTACGTCTCCGGGCAGCTGTCACTTGGTCTGAGATCCATCTCTGTTGTCTAAACAACTCCCCTAATTAATCTCAACAGCCCGCTTTCCTAAAAAACAAACCTATTGCAGTACAAACACATCACACTAATTAATCTAATATCTAAGTACATGAAATCACCTAAAATATGAAGTAAATATATGTTAAGAAAGGTTATGTGTATTATCATATGTCAACTGAGTAGCAGACTGGCCTGGACTGGCAGACTCCAGCAGGGTTCAATAGTGCGGAAGTCAGCAGGGGCCAATGCTATGGCAAACAGTAGAAACCACCTGTTGTTTAGTTGCTGGCACAAGTAGACCCCTAAAATTAAATTAAAAGGACTGGCCTCCCACGCAGAGGTCGACAGGTCATAAAACACATGGTTTTAGAATGTCACGTATTTATAAATACAACAATTCCCTCTCTTGGCCGCTATTAAAAAAAGGCCACACATTTCAATAACCTTCCTCGGGCGACGGGACGGGGGAATCCTCAACCAATGCAAGCATTTGACCTCTCAGTCCAGGGTTAACAGCGGTGTCTATAGCTTTAACACAAAGAGAACGTATACAAGGTATACAGCAGCATCCTACAACCATTATTATTGCAAAGATGGCCGGAAGGCTTGTGATAACAGACAAAATTACATGCTTCTACCTCCCCAAGATGCTGTCCAGCCACGCCTCCAGTGGGTTCTCCGGGACTCCAGAAACGTCATGCATTTGCTCTGACAGCATTTTGAGACCAGCCAGAGCCCTGGAAACTGATCCATCTGGATGTGTGTTATTTGGAATGTATACACAACATTCTGTACCAAATAAACTGCAGACCCCCCCTCTCTCTGCTAATAGCATGTCTAGAGCCACTCTGTTTTGAAATGCTACCAGAGAGGTGGCCCCAAGCTGCTCCGCCAATCCCTCTATTGCGTCACTTGTGTGATTGGCAAGCCGGAGCATAGTATACCAAATGAAATTAATTCTATCTACATTTTTGTTTGGCGTAATAGGGAAAATAGCGGAAATTATTGGAAGATTTTCGAAACCTGTTGCAATTTGATCTACCAGTTTGAATTCATGAGGGACTCCACGTGGAACACCTATAGAGTCCATGTAAGTTGGATTATCTTTCCCAGTATCTAGGAATGGGATTGCCCTTTTAAATCTATGCAGTGGGTGGGGACTGTCTAGGGATGGCTTATGGCCAATTATGGAAATGGGCATCATTAATCGCACCATTGCACAACTGCCTGTAAAAATTTTTATTAGTCTATGTCTAAGTTTTAAATCTCCACACAACCAATACAAATCACCTCTGGTCCGGGTCATGTGGACCGGACTGGGCAGGGTGACGTTGTTGACACACCAGTCTGCTGGAAGGAACCCCCACTGGAGACGCGGCCTCGTCCCTCCATTGAGTGAGTGGAAACAGGTGTAATTGCTTTTCCTGTGGGAAAACATAGGGGGCTGAATTTCTGAATCCAATTCTGGAAACAATACTTCAAACATTGAACAATTACTAGGGGCTGTCTTTGTCTCCTCAGTCAGGTCTTTTTCTTGCCAAAACAACTTTATCATACAATTATAACCATCTACATCTTCTGGGAAAAGTGGAGCAGGGGCTGTATACAAAGTGGGACGTGCAGTAGAGCACACGACACAATCGTCAAAGCCAGCAGCCGCTGACATGTGTTCCACTGTCCACAACCAAGCGTTTCTATCCCCATATCCAGTTGCTTGTTTTAACAATTCAGAAACAGTCCAGTCAGCAGTCACCTGTACGTTCTGTTTGTCCTGCCATACTTCACTATCTATGGCCTCCTTGTCTAGCTCCTTGTCCTCGGGTATGGCAATTGAAATCCATTGTCTAATGTCTCCTGGATAATGTCCAATAACGTAAGTCCCATTCACATCAATCCCACAATTTTTCACAGTGACTAGCACCGTTGTTTGTGAGTGGTCTGTAGTCAGAATCACTCGTCCCTTCAATTTGTGTTCATTATTATAACCCCAATCCGGACCTGTATTGGATATAGCATACTCCCAAGCATCACAGGTGCAGTCCACTGATGCTCTAAAGCTTTTTCCATGTCTCTCATATTTACATGTAGACGGTGTGTAACACAGGTAGAGTGTGTAGTCAGGTCGAAAGGATAATGGAAAGATTGTTGCCATTGGTATGTGGGCTGTAATTGTCGCACCCACCGGGCATTTTACTGTCACAATCGTAGGTAGAGAGTCTCTAACGCTGCCTTCTCCTATGGATCTTTTATTTCTGTCAGTCTTATTGGACCAAAGACTGGATTGTGTTACAAGTCTGGCCCTGTCTCTTAGCTGTGTGTTTTCTAACACTTCCCATGTTAAAATTCCCAGGACCACGACCAAACCAACTGCAGCGATAGCCCATAGGATGGCTCTCCCTCTTTTGGTCGTGGGCCAGGGCTCCCTGTCCCAAGGCAACATATTAAGAGGGAGTGTAAGCGTGTGTGTGAGTCCCTGTCCAACCCGTGAGCGTGGTTACGAGGGTGGGTCAGATGGTCTCGTATGAGAGAGATGAAACCACTTGTTCCCGTGTCCCTTCAGTTGAACAGCTTTGCGAGTGCGGGCCACCACTTCAAAGGGTCCGGTCCAGCGGGGCTCGTTCCACTTCCTTTTGAACACTTTCACACGGACCCAGGCTGGTGGATCCTCCAAGGCCTCCTTCTCGCAGAGGTCGAGACTTCCTTCAACCTGATGGGAAAAACTAGACAACATTTCTCTCAATTGTTCCCAGTACACCCGCACTGGGGGTGTTGGGGAGTCGTCTTTTGTGAAAGGCACCACCCTGTTTCCTGGTCCTGGCATAGGCCTCCCTGTTAACAGCTCATATGGGGAGAAATGGTGAATGCGGTTAACAGAGTGCCTTGCTGACAACAGGGCAATAGGCAATGCCTGTAGCCAATTCAATTTACTCGTTGCCAGGATTTTAGAGAGATTACTTTTCAGGGTCTGATTCATCCTTTCAACTCGGCCCTGGGATTGAGGATGGTAGACTGTTCCAAATTTATGTTTCAGCCCCAGATGTTTCTCTACCAACTGCAAGTGTTTGTTCCTGAAATGCGTCCCATTGTCAGACCTTATTAACTGGGGAAAGCCATGCGTTGGGATGTAATGCTGAATTAAGGCTTTGATTACAGAGGCAGCATCCTCCTTTGCAGCAGGATATGCCTCAGGCCATCCCGTAAAGGTGTCAGTGATGACCAACAGGTACCGCTTTCCTGCGCACCTGTTGATCATATCTGTGAAGTCCATCACAACATGTGCTCCAGGCCAAGCAGCAGGTGTGAATTTTCCTGGGGAAACAGCTGAGCAGGGCGATGGGTTATAATTTTGACATATTTGACAGGACCTAGTATAATCTTGGATCATGCTTGTCTTAAAGGGATGCCACCATTGTGACATATTCCTGAGCATCTGTACCTGACCCACATGGGCTAGCCCATGTGCCTCAGATAAAGCCGCTCGTGAGAGGTCCCCCATGGGCAGGGCGGGGCGGCCATCAGGGCCGTACCAGATGCCAGTATCTCGATCCCTCTTTGCCCGTTTTTGAACCCACATGGATATTTCTTCAGGAGCTGCTTTTGTTTGGGCTTCAGCTAAAACCTGAAGGGATAGATCGGGCAGGCAGTCTGCCAGGTCTGGCCCCTCGTCCCGAACCACAAACACTCCTGGAGTACTGACCTTGTAGTTGGCAGCTTTCTTTGCGGCCTCATCCGCCGCCTCGTTTCCCCTGGCCTCAAAGTTGTCTGACTTGGAGTGCCCTTGGCACTTGATGACGCTTACCTGTTTTGGAAGCTGGAGAGCGCTGTCCAGCCTCTCCACCAGGGCTCTATGTGTGATGGGTCGGCCTTTAGCAGTCAAGAAGCCGTTTCTTTTCCACTCGGAGAGGTTGAAATGGACAGCGAGGGGCAGAAGACAGCGGGGTTGGAAAGTTCTCCCTCAGTGCTTCATACCAGGCATTTGCATACTGGCCAAATCTGGAAGAATCACAAACATCAGCAGTACCAGCTTGTCTTTCAATAGCATCTCTCTCCCATGGTTTACTGCATGCTGCCAACACTGCCCGGACGTCACCCATCGCCACATCATGACCTGTAAACCATGTATTGAGACTGGAAATCCAGTTTCCAGCTCCCTGGCACAATGGAGGCATTTTGTCTTTTATAGTCTGCATGTCACTTACAGAAAAAGGATGGTACTCCCCAGCTGCGCCTCGTCCTGGTCTCAGAGGGAACATGGATTTTGTCTGAGACCTGGTTCTGCTTGCAACTGGTCTATTTCCCTCAGGCTCCTGGTCTCTGTCATCACTACTATCGTCAGAAGAGAATTTAGCTCCTTTTTTAGCCTGTTTAGCTTTAATTGCTGGTGGGGCCATGGCACCGTCTCCCTTTTCATTTTCACTGTCCGTCCTAGTCATGGCTCTGCGTGCGGCTTTATTAATTAATTTTGCATTCTCCTGTCTAGCGGTCTCGTAATCATGGGTCCTACTTGGGGTTTCTTCTCTCTCAACTCTGTCTGTGGTGCATTCAAAGGTCGGTTTCCTAGCTCTAATATTTCTGAGAGAGTGCAGGAGGAGCTCCTGCACCTCTTGAATGGGTGGGGGTTGGTGAGGGGTGTGTGGGAGCTGTGGCGGGAGGCTGACAGCTGGATTTTGACTCGGATCTCTATTGTCCCCCACAGACTCCTGTTCTGTCCCTTCGTCAAATTCACTGTCTACAAAATCATTGTCCCCTCTCTTTCCTACCGCCACTTCTCCTGAAAATGTATATTGTGGCAGTATTAGATTTGGCTTACCTGGTTCTAAACCCAGAGAATATTTTGGTGGAGCCGTGGGTAGGGATGGGTATATATTACTCACCGGCATTGCTCCGTTTTCTGTTTCCTTGTCTTTACTTACCATAGGTAATTTTGCCAACGCCGTGGCAGCCAGAGCAAAGTTGTGTACCTTGGTCCTCAGTTTCTCAGCCTTTTTTAGTTCCTTCTTAATTTTTCTACGCTTATTCCAACTCTCTCCCTGCTTTCCCTCGAGCACTTGTTTCTCCTGTTTTAAATTATTTTCCTCTTCCCGCAATATCTTAGCTAATGCGGACGCTGTCATATACTCAGGTATGACCCTTTTGTTCTGTATTTTTTCCCATGCTTTCACAGCCTTTCGTTTTGCCTTGTTCCTATGTTCTTTATCCAGACCACTCAAAATCTGAGCCTCTATTTCTCTATAGAGCTGCTCGATTTGAATGCCTGTCTCCATTTTTCGGGGGGGCCCAAAATTCCCCCAGGCTCCAATGGGTTAAACCTAACTTGTGTGTTGACGCGTCCGTCAACCACGCTAGTCACAGCGGGCTTTCCTGTTTCTGGCAAGGCTTCTCAAAAAATCTTTACTTTTAATATATTCTCGCAGGGTTCTAACTACTTAGACTCCTATTTTATTTAATTTTAACGTATTTTCGCAAGGCTCTCACTACTTTTTAGGCTTTTACTATTTTTACTTTTTGAATTAGCTCCTCCGTGGACAAAACTTCTCTCCCCTTGATTTGTTTAGTCCAATATGCAGATTTTTAATTAGTCAAAAGGTATCTGCTTACCTTCAGTTCAGCGGCCGCTTGAGGAGAGACGTAGAGTCCAGGGGGAGATTGAGAGTCATCAAGGGATCACGTCCGGGGTCACCAATTAACGTATTAAAAAATGACGTGTTCAAAATCCCTTATAAAGATGACCATGATTCAGAAAGTTAAATTCAAAAAGGTTTATTTCCCTAATACAAAAAGAATCTAAAACAGCTGTTCGGACCAAAAGTAACTATCCCTTATTCTCTATATAAAGTATAAAAGTATAACTCTGCGTGGGCGCTCCACATCAGGTCACACTACTGTCCCTGGTCCGGAAAAAAAACTAAACTCACACATTCAAGCTATTCACTATAAGTAAATGTGCATGAGGAAGAAGGGGCGTGGTATCAGGCAGCTTCCGGGTCCCGTGATCCGCCTTCCCCCATCTGGTCTTCTCGTCTCCAGTCCGCACCTAAAAAAGGATTCATGCTTTTCTAACCTAACACTCCACGCAGCTGTCACTTGGTCTGAGATCCATCTCTGTTGTCTAAACAACTCCCCTAATTAATCTCAACAGCCCGCTTTCCTAAAAAACAAACCTATTGCAGTACAACACATCACACTAATTAACCTAATATCTAAGTACATGAAATCACCTAAAATATGAAGTAAATATATGTTAAGAAAGGTTATGTGTCTTATCATATGTCAAATGGGTAGACGGGCAGACTCCAGTCGTCAACCCACTCTTGATGGAGTGGGTTGAATAGTGCAGACGTCAGCAGGGGCCAAGGCTAGGGGGACAAAATCCAAACAGCAGAACCCATCTGTTATTTAGCTGGTCCCCCAAGAAGACCCCTAAAATTAAATAAAAAGGACTGGCCTGCCACTCAGAGGTCGACAGGTCATAAAACACATGGTTTTAGAATGTCACGTATTTATAAATACAACAAAAGTCACTTTACTGCCCATCATACGTCACTTTACTTCACTGTACTGCTGTCACCTTACATTGTGTGCACCATGTGCACTTGTATATTGTAAATGGTAACTGTAACTCTATTTTAAATTTAAATTTATTCTTTAGAAGTGTTTTTTATTCTTATTTTTATTATCTCTTTCTGACTGTTGCACTGAGCCAAAGCAATTCCCAAGTCTGTGACCTCCTGTTACTTACGTGGCAATAAAAATGATTCTGATTCTGATACTTTACTACAGTATGGGTCTGAAGTATTGTCTGCTGCAGGTTGGTCTACGTGTCCCAGTTCTACAACTTCTGGAAAATATCTGAACATGGCCAGCTCAGGTGAGTGACTTCAGGGCCATGTCTGGAGGGCGAGCACAGCACAGTGGAATGGAACCGCCACAACTTTTGATCACACCTCACTGACTGAATACTTCTGTACATACAAACATACATAAACGCGCACACACACAGTTTTACACACACTCTTATGCACAAGCTCACACGCAATCTCACATACAGACACTGTACCTCACTTACACACTCTCACACGCACACAGAGACATAGAGACACACACTTGCACACTCAGTTACAGACCAACACAGACACACACTGCTGGACACACACTGAAACAGACGCACACTAGGGCTGGGCGATATGGAGAAGAAAACAAATCTGTATATTTTTCTATATACGATGTATATCTTGTACATATTTGACCCCCCCCCCCAAAAACTACTGAATATTTTTTTTGCCACTTTTGAATATCAAGTTTTTTTCATTGAACCTCTCAGCGGAATCAGTTCAAGTAGGAACAAAATGCTTCTGTCCCATTTGTTTCGATTTCCTGTTTATCATTTTGTGTGACCCAAGCTCCTCCCCCTTCCTTTCTGATTGGTCTACGCCTACTTTTCTGTGCACGCGCCAGGTCAATGGTCCATGACGTGCGAGGAGAGATTATCAATTTAAATATTTGAATATATTTAAATATTTCATCATAATTTGTGATACAGTTCCTCACAGCAGCAGTACAATGCAATGTATTTTCAAAACGTTCTACCGGTCATTATTTCTTAACGGACCTCTCAAATCAATAAGCGCTGCCCATGGCAACTTACTCTGTGCTTGAAATTCAGGTGTGTAAAATACTAAGATTACGCTTATCACAACGGGCTTTCAGCACCTGTCACGAACCATATGCCAAGGAGGTCAATTTATTACAATTCTTAAAATGTGTAATTCATTTAGAGTTACATACTATCATTTCAACTGTACATTAGTTTTTTTCCCATTGCTTGAACACAATTTGCAAATTGTCGTTCATTGTGCAAAAACTCTACACACAAGAATCTGACACACACTGGGAGATAAACCATTCACATCTGGGTCAAAATGAAACTCTGCTATCAAAACTAAACATTCGTGATAACTTTTCGGGTTTAGGGACGTTTACCTAGCCTGACTCACTTCACACATGAGTCTGGTACTGAGCCACAGTGGTTGGATTTCAGAAGGCAGGGCCTTGTAAAAAAAATCCTTGTATGTGATTGGATAGACCACTTGTCCGTTATCTTGAATGAAGTCTGCTTTCAACCACTCACATCGAAGCACACGGCTCCCATAGGTTGCCAAATCCCAGCAAGATTTTCCAACCCAAAATCCGTGAGAATACCCAAAAAAAAAACACTCAAAATGATTTTTTGGCAAAAAACTTAATGTAATCAACTTGGGCTATCATGACTCTGTTTATTGTCTTTCTGTTTATTTAATACCTACAAGTCTCTTGGAAAAAAATATGCGGGAATCACCAAACCTGGCAACCCTGGTACATAGTGTGTAAACAGGAACACTGAACCAGTGCTTCAACCAAACTTTACAGGAACATTTGACTCTTAAAACACAAATATATCAACATAGAACCATCTACATCTCGCCTCAAATTGCATTAAAAGTGACATCCGTGTCTTAATTCGATCGTATTTAGTCTTTTAAAAAGATTCGCGGACTTTACGTCCGCCATCTTGGATTCCTCTCGCTGCTGCATGAGAGAAGCTTGAGGAGGCAGTGCAAACCCCACGTAACACCGGCAATCCTGATTGGTCGATTAAAAAATAATGGCCATAATTGCTATGGCGTCGATACCAGACCCATGTGGTTCAGCCAAACGCCTCTGGTGGAGCATGGCGGAACTACAAGGGTCTGGCAGAGCCAGGCTAACGTTTACCCACAGTTTTTTAATAATTGCGTGTGGCTCTAACTCTCCACAGAGCACAAAGTAGTGCCTCGACACGGTAATCTGTATCTTTTTGTCTTTTGCTGCGTACAAAGTTTACAGTCTCTCATTGTGCTGAATGACGACAAAAGGTGCAACGTCCACCGCCGGACTCTGACGCAACACCACCTGCGCTTCTGTCATATTCTACATTAAGTGTTTTTTTTAGACAAATGTGTTTCCTCCATGCATGTTTACAGTCTCTGCTGCTAGCTAAGCCGCCGCCGCCGCTGTGTGGACTGAAACACATACGAGGGGAGGGGGAGCAAAAGCAAGGAGGCGGGGGCAAGGAAGATACACACATACAGAGTAACAACCACACACATAAAGATAAACACACACAGATTGTCTAAATTTTGTATCATGTGACCTGAGGACTGCATCATGTGACCGCTCGGAAGATTGTATCATGTGACCGCTCTGAAGATTGTATCATGTGACCGCTTTGAAGATTGTATCATGTGACCTCTGGGGACTGCATCATGTGACCGCTCTGAAGATTGTATCATGTGACCTCTGGGGACTGCATCATGTGACCAGTGAAGACTAATGCCAAACGGAGGCTTTGGCCGTGTTTGGTGTGAACACAGCACCTCCCGTCCAGCGCCTCCCGTCCAGTGCCTCCCGTCCAGCGCCTCCCGTCCAGCGCCTCCCGTTCCAGCGCCTCCCGTCCAGCGCCTCCCGTCCAGCGCCTCCCGTCCAGCGCCTCCCGTTCCAGCGCCTCCCGTCCAGCGCCTCCCGTCCAGCGCCTCCCGTCCAGCGCCTCCCGTCCAGCGCCTCCCGTCCAGCGCCTCCCGTCCAGCGCCTCCTGTCCAGCGCCTCCCGTCCAGCGCCTCCCGTCCAGCGCCTCCCGTCCAGCGCCTCCCGTCCAGCGCCTCCTGTCCAGCGCGTCTTCAAGCTTTTGGTGCTGGACGCTGTTCGTTTTTAAATTTCAAACGTTTGACGTGCCTCCAACGCGGCCAACGCCAGAGCGAGCTACGACCAATCGGGCTTTCTCCAACAGTGTCGTAGTGACAGATCATCAACTGTAGGACACATGGATCTATTATAGGAGAAGCTGATTGTCCGTGATCCTTCAGAGCTGTATAACCCCGCGGACTAGAACTACCGTGGCAGAAATGGAGTAGGGTTAGCGAGGAGGTTGGTGTCTCGGGTAAGTTATTGAAATGTTTCACAATAGTAAATATTTCCCAGCGCAAAATATGTAATGTTTGAGCAACTACTAGTACTTTATGTGTTTATTTTGTGGAAGTATGCAAAAGAGAAGAGTCTGGGACACATGCAAAGAAGAGCAGAAAGGAACAGGAGAAGTTGAAGTCGCTTCGCTCTCTTCCCACTTTTTTAGATGCGCGTCCAGAATGTTCGGTGACAGCGTCTGTCAACAATAACAAGCGTCCGACTAGGCGCTTTGGCTGCGTTTTTGACACCCGAGAACCGTGCGGTCTGAACACTGCATAACCTTACAAACACTCAGCTACAACAAATGTTTTGAATTTTTTTTACAAGTTTTATTCTCTTGTTTTCCCTTTTGTTTTCTAGCTCAGACCCCCAGCTGCACTCAGACCCCCAGCTGACCTCAGACCCCCAGCTGCATTCAGACCCCCAGCTGCACTCAGACCCCCAGCTGAAATCAGGCCCCCAACTGCACCCTCTGACCCGGTCAGAACTTAACCCTAGTCTTTCTTGTGTGTCTCTAAAACTCTGTTTCTGATTTTGCCTTCTTAGTAGAATAAGTATTTGGTTCTTCTATAAGGTAATAACATCGCTAACCTACTATTGTCTGGTGTAGAAGAACCAAATAGTTTGAATGTAATGTTTTGTTGGGACTAAAACTGACACTAATTCTCATTCTAATTCTTGATTAATTCTCCACCACCTTTGGAGGTGTTCTCCATTGTAACCTCGGCGCTTTTAGCTCATACTCTTCACAGATGTTCCTGTACACTCTGCCAACCACTTGCTTATGGGGCTTCCCTGTTTCGGACACCCTGTGGTTATGTGGTGGCTCTTGTCTGGTGTGGTATACCTCCATCTTTGCTCTTGTCTGGTGTGCTATACCTCCATCTTGGCTCTTGTCTGATGTGGTATTCTTGGGTTTCATTAAACTGGCCAGTAGGGGGCGAACGAGCAGAGGTGGGACAACTCAGTTTTGCTCCCATTGAAAACCATGTAAAGTCTGTTTTGGAGTCAAAAGGCTCTCCTCCTGTGTGGTGTACGGTTGTTGTAACAGTCTTAATTGGGAGGGGGACTCTCAATTCTAAGGGAGTACTAATATATATATATATATTGAGAAATATTTAATACAATATTTCTCAAGAGTCTTGATTTCGGGCATTTTTGGAAATAAAAAAAACAGAAAAAATTGTTGCGTTTCATTGGGGTGGCCTGCAGGGGGCGCTTATCTGGGAAAGCCTTGATCCACCTCGCCCGCTTCATTCCAGTGATTTTTCCAATGTGTACTCCTTTTATATGAGACCACAGTTGGAACACGGAAGAAACTCTTGTTGTTCTCTCTATTTGCGCAGTTGCTACAAGCGTTCACCGCACAAAAAGATGCCATTTTTACAGCGCTTCTTCTACTATGTCTCTGTTTATATACCCGGCAGACCTGGACCTTGATCTAGCCCCTGTGTTGGCTACTTAATACTTCCAGAAAAATTCTTGCTGTAGCACTTCTCCAGATAGTTTACAAATGATTTTTCTGTTGCTGGTACTGTCCAATCCAATTATTTACAATTATTTTGGTCTTTGAGGTGGTGCAAGGATGAGTAGGCTGCGGTGGACAATTGCTTGCTGCCCTTGCAAGGCTTGCACTCAATTTTTATCTTTTTGACAGATATAGTTAAAATAGTATGCATATCTCCACCAGTAAACCAAATCTCACTCAATGCCCCCCGTAACAAAGTATTTAGGTAGTAACTGTAATATAATGCTACTACGTTACTAAAATTGTAATTTTGTTACAGTAACTCGTAACACTGCAAATAACACAAACAGGGAAAGACCACAATTAAAAACAGTGTTTCTACAATAAACCACAGTGTCCAAAGTGCTCAGACTATACTGCACCTGCCCATACAAAGTGCTTGTGCAGTTGGAAACATTACACACTGCTGTTTTAAACGAGCGATGAACACTGCAGGAGACTGTTCTGAGTGGTGTGCTTTTATTGAGTGACGGATGCTGGAACAAAAGAGAACAATAGAAATAAAAAATATTAACTAAACTTTTGTGTTTCAGCCTGACGTACAAACAGCCCAGCATCACATCTGGGTAAGTCCCCTCCGCCAAGCTCTCCTTACCTCCTTCAACCTCCCCCTTACCTCCCCTTACCTCCTTCAACCTCCCCTACCTCCTTCAACCTCCTCCTTACCTCCCCTACCTCCTTCAACCTCCCCCTTACCTCCCCTACCTCCTTCAACCTCCCCCTTACCTCCCCTACCTCCTTCAACCTCCCCCTTATCTCCCCTACCTCCTTCAACCTCCCCCTTACCTCCCCTACCTCCTTCAACCTCCCCCTTACCTCCCCTACCTCCTTCAACCTCCCCCTTATCTCCCCTACCTCCTTCAACCTCCCCCTTACCTCCCCTACCTCCTTCAACCTCCCCCTTACCTCCCCTACCTCCTTCAACCTCCCCCTTACCTCCCCTACCTCCTTCAACCTCCCCCTTACCTCTCCTACCTCCTTCAACCTCCCCCTTACCTCCCCTACCTCCTTCAACCTCCTCCTTACCTCCCCTACCTCCTTCAACCTCCCCCTTACCTCCCCTACCTCCTTCAACCTCCTCCTTACCTCCCCTACCTCCTTCAACCTCCTCCTTACCTCCCCTACCTCCTTCAACCTCCCCCTTACCTCCCCTACCTCCTTCAACCTCCCCCTTACCTCCCCTACCTCCTTCAACCTCCTCCTTACCTCCCCTACCTCCTTCAACCTCCCCCTTACCTCCACTACCTCCTTCAACCTCCTCCTTACCTCCCCTACCTCCTTCAACCTCCCCCTTACCTCCCCTACCTCCTTCAACCTCCTCCTTACCTCCCCTACCTCCTTCAACCTCCCCTTACCTCCCCTACCTCCTTCAACCTCCTCCTTACCTCCCCTACCTCCTTCAACCTCCCCCTTATCTCCCCTACCTCCTTCAACCTCCTTACCTCCTTCAAAAGACTGATGTTCTTGTTGTCAGGCGCAACGACGTCGTCACAGTAACGCCATGGCTTGCTCCAATTGTCTGGGAGTCAACATTTGACCCTATGCTTCTGGACGCCATCTTTGAACCCAAGAACCTGACAATCGCAGCAACAGTGTTTGCTGTGGGAAAGTAAGGTGTACACCGGGTCTTTCCCCAGTCTCTGGTCTAACCTGGTCTCTGTTTTCAGATATATTCAGTTCCTGCAAGACTTCCTGGTGACGGCAGAGCAGTTCTTCTTTGTTGGTTACAATGTTCAAATTTATGTCTTCACCGATCGACCAGAAGAGGTACCCAAGATACGGACCACGAGGCCGGTAAGAACCCATCTCCTGATGATAATGGGCATGAGCCTGCACCTTTCTCTGGTCTCTCTCTGGTCTAACCCAGTCTTGATCTTGGTACAGGTCTCGGTCCGGTCTGTCCCCTCGTTCTCTCGCTGGCAAGAGATCTCTGCTCACAGGATGGACCTTATCCACTCTCTGCTACTCGATCTACAATCTTCCACAAATTATGTTTTTTGTCTCGACGTCGACTCAAAGTTCCACGGCCGCTGGAGCTCAGAGAGCCTGGGGGATCTGGTGTCCGTGGTGCACCCAGGTAATACCCCAACTCTTATGCTGGTCTCTGATCGCTGGTTTCTAGTAGTCCTTAGTCTCTTGTGCCTGGTCTCTCTTGTTTCTGTTCTCTGGCTCCTGGTTTCTGGTCCCTGGTCACTTGTGCCTGGTGTCTCCCTCTTCTGTCTAAATGCTGTGTTTTAAACCCATTACCCTGTGCTATCATGTGTGCAGGTTACTATGGCAACCCGCGCAGCGGCTTCCCGTATGAGCGGCGCACTCAGTCTCGGGCGTACATGGCGCCCTCTGATGGAGACTTCTATTACTGCGGCGGTGCCTTCGGAGGGAGTGTTGGCTTTGTACTAGAGCTAACTCGTATCTGCTCCCAGAACTACAGAGATGACGAGAAAGAGGGAGTGGAGGCCACCTGGCAGGAGGAGAGCCACCTCAACAGGTGAGCTGATGCGTAACCCCAGTAACCCTTGTAACCAGGAGGAGAGCCAGTTGACGCTGGTTACCAAGTTCTGACTAGAGCCAGTGACACCAAACGACTGCAGCTCGGGCCCATTAACAGCCACACCCACAACTGGAGGTGTCAAGGATTGGGGTGCCATTTGTCCAGCTGCAAAAGCAGATTCCACATGGGTGGAAGAGCCCATGGGGGAGCCCACCCTGTGCTCCTCCCTAAACACCCTCTGAATGGTGGCAGAGAGATAGAGAGAGGATCCTGTGCCTGAGCAGCCCAATGCTGGGTTACTTGTGGGAAGAATGTCAGACGACCAGTCCGAACATATCAATTCCTGACCCCCGGCCCTTTGGGGCTCTGGGGGATAGCGTCCCGTTCCAGTTCTAATGTCACTGGGCTGGTGGACCGGCTGCTGAGGGATGGGTGCAGCACGAGAATTCCTGGTAGACCTGTCCTTGGGATAACACTGTGCCTAGTGTCCAAAGAAGGGCGCTATTGAACGCCTGCACTGTCGGGGGGGTTGCTGTCTAGTCTATTTAGTATGGTCCGTTCCAATGGTTCATTGGAGGCTGTCCCAACTCACCCAGCTCAACAGCTTTCCTGTGTTAAAAGAAATCACTGCCAGGACCAGTGCCATGTGCAGCCGAACAGTGAAGGGTCTGTCCTCTCTGGAAGAGCTAGGTTCAGGGTGTGTGTGGACCGGATTGTGGTCTCCGCCTTCAAACCCCACCCAGTCCTTTGTACCCCTGACCCCCCTCTGTGGACTCATCACCCACAAGGCCCGTTGTCCTTTTGGGCCTAGCCCAGCCAGGCCCCGTGGGGAAATAAACTCCTTCTCATCTTCTTATTATTGGTTTTGAGCCGACTATAGCGCTTCCCAGACCGTAGCAGCGTGAACAGCTCTACGATGGCATCGTTGGATGTGAATGTCCTCCAATCGAGGGAGGTCCATCCTGATGGTTCTCTCCGCTGAGAGACGTGGTGATTTTCACCGCAAAACAATTTGCAAGTGGTGATTTTCACCGCGTGGATGGACGTGGAACAGGACGTGGAACAGGACGTTCTTGGTGGTGCAGGTTTAAAAGTTCTTCAGCACTTGTGGTGGGAGCTTCAGGCCCCTCAGACGCCTTAGGTGGTGCAGGTGCTGGTCATGCTTTCTTCACTACAGAGGTAATGTAAGGTGTCCAGCTAAGGTCGTGTGAGATGTGCACACCGAGATATTTAAAACAGTCCACTCTCTCCACTGGTGACCCCTTCTCTGCTTGTTCCTGCAGAAGTTCATTATGAGCTCTTTAGTTTTGCTAATGTTGAATTCAAGGTTATAGTTTTCGCAGCAGTTCATCAAATGATCTATCTCTAAACGATAGGTGGACTCGTCATTGCCAGAGATCAGACCTATGACTGCTGTGTCTTATCAGCAGCAAACTGATGGGCAGCAAATTGTTTTGAGTGTGTATATGTGTAATTCTGTATGTGTGTGTGTGTGCAGATACCTATGGGACAACAAACCGTCCAAAGTCCTGTCTCCTGAGTATCTGTGGCAGGACTTCAAACCCAGAAACCCTGAGATCCACATTGTTCGCTTCTCTGGGGTCATCAAGAACTACGCCCTGATCAGACCCAATGTGTAACTTCAGCAGTTCTTAGGTCAGCAGGACTATACCTCATCAGGCCCAATGTGCAACTGCAGCTGCACAAGCCCATCAATCTATACAATATTATTACTTAATCTGTGTGTGGGTGATCCAAAAAGCCCACAGAACACTCTCTGCAGCTTGCTTCTCGGCCGTGTATTCACATCAATGTATAGTATTTCTAGCTAACATGGGCTAGACAGGACAATGTATCGGTTTTATATATTATACCACTGTAGACACAGCTGCCTTGAGGCACACTGACAGAAGGCAACCACTGTTACCTCGCCATCGGCCTCCCCCACCACCAACCCTGCACACACACACACACACACACGCACACGCACACGCACACACACACACACCAGACTCATTCTGGTACTAACCAGGCCCTGCCCTGCACTACCTCAGAGGTCTGGTGGGATCTGGCTTATGCATGCAAGTTTAGTACAGATGAAATGATTTAGAAATAGCTATTTTGCATTTTAGTAATATATTTAACTCAATTTTGAAAACTGAGCCCCAGCTAGTACCAAATCTTGACACAAGAGGGCGCTGTTTTGTCTTGTCCTATATTCTCATAACTCAGCACTGTATGTTTCTCATGTGTTTTGATTGATGCATAAAGCGTGTGAATGTGGACCAATTATTTGATTCATGCAAAAAAGTGAATCGTACAAAAAAAAAGCACAGTGGCATCCAGACTGCTCTTTTTTAGCAGGGGCCTGATGACTGCCGTTTTCAGGGCCTTTGGGAATATTCCAGAATGAAGGGACATGTTTACTATCTGTGTGAGTGAAGGTAACAGACTGCTCAGAACAGACTTTAGAAATCTAGTGGGTAGTACATCCAGGCTGCATGTGGAGGAGCTCAAACTGGAGATTATCTCTTGGACAGTTTTATCATTTACAGGTGCAAAGTGAGTTAGCTCAAAGATTTGAGATAAAACTTTTGGCACCAGAGCCCTTATCTCAGACACTTTGGCCGAGTACACAGAATGAGTCTGTACAAAGTTCAAAGATACATTCCGAATGGCAGAATCTCCAAGCAGCAAACACCGTGGCCTTGACGGAGGGGGAGAAACAGACTGTGGCTTTGCTTCTTCAAACAGAGCAGCATAACGATTTGAAGTTTTCCAAACATTTCGTGGCAGAATTCCACTCCCATTGTCATTCTTAGCTTTGTCAACTTTGGGTTTAGCGCCGCATTTATTCCAATAGTTCTCTTTGTTGATTTTGGGAAAAGTAATTACGTCATCATAACTTACATTTCCAGTCTGTCCATTCTTCCCATTTTCACACATTGGAAGAGTCGGGTTAAGTCCCATTTCTGTTTCCAAAATATCCATCCGTTTTTGAAGAGATTTGAGCTCATTTTCCAGAGTGCAGCAGCCATCGCATTTAATTCTTTGTTTCTTCCGTCCGGACATGATTTAATGTTGACAAATTTCACAAAGCTGAAGTCTGCAGAAGGAGTAATCCGTGTTTTGTATAATAAAAATGTAAATAAAGCGATTAAAAGAGATTACAAAGCGAAGAAAGCAGCGGAGCAGCAGGGAAACACGTCTACACACTTCCACTGCAGGAAGCCAGTCCCACACGGGTCACGTGAGTACACACACACACACGTTTTTGTTACCTGGTGGGTCCCTTTGACAGGGCCGTTCAGAATGGGACCCATAGACATAATCTTTTTTACTGGGACTACTTTAAGTAATACAAAACAGTCAATAGAAAAACAACTCTTTTAAAGGAATTTTTTTTTTTGATTTTTTTTTCGAATTGCAGTGATTCTATTTTTGACATAGAATTTAATGCCACTCCATGTCCGATGTCTAAGGTCATCTGGTGAGGCATTAATGCAGGCCAGGCAGTGAGACTTCCCAGGGACCTTTCCAGTCTGTATGAAAGGCGTCATGGTCTTCTCCACAGCCTTCACCTCAGATGCAGACCATGGCTTTCTTACACGTTCTAGGGAGAGAAATAAAAATATATTAGCAATATACACTCCCAGGGTGAGGACCAAGCAGCCTGGCTGTAATCCCCCACCTGGTACACTTACCAGAAGGGGCACTGCCACTACCATGGGGTGCATCTGGATGAATGGTTGAAGGTTCTCCGCTTGAAGTTTCTTTTAGCCCGTCCGTTTGTGAGAGGATCTCTACTGCTCTCCCTGTCGCACAGAAAATAAAAATACAAGTGGCCTTTAGGGGGAAAAAATTATACATATTTTAATAATATCAAGAATTACCTTCAGGCTCAATTTGTATCTGGTCGAGGCTCTTTCCTTCGAATTCCGTCACTCTTCCCTGCTCCATGGCCATCAACACTTTGCTGATTTTGGCCAGCTCCAGTGTCCCCTCTGGTAGTCTGTAATATTGCCTGTGGATGCGAATGTCGTGGCCGAGGAAGTTGGCTAGTATGTCCATTTCATTCTCTTTCATATTGAGAACTGTAGACATAGTAGCTATGTGCTTTCTAAGTTTGGTTGAGGATAGCATCTCTGGATGCACCGCACCACATTCTTTGGCTACCTGCCGTAGGGAGTCTGATCCCCTGATGTGGGTGTCTGCGCCCGGGCGGGAAAAGAAGTATGGGTTATGGTCAGAGATGGAACAGGCCCTTCTGTTCTCCACCAGCACCTCCATCCAAGCAATCATTTCAGGAGTCAAAAGAACCGGCACTTTCCGACTTCTTTTCCCTTTAATTTCAATGCGTTGAAAATGCTGACACAGCTTTTTCTCAAGTTGGGACAGTCCCAGAGCAATGTCAGAATGGATCCCAGTCTTACTTCTTAAGGTAAACGCTGTCAGTGGCATCTTTGAAACCTCACCTTCCCTTCTTCGATTGAAAATAATGACCTCACAAAGAGTCAAAACTGCCAGTTTAGACCAATGCTTAGACGTTGGCTCACTTATTAGGGTTTGCACATATTCAGGTCGACATACCTCAATATGTGCATGCATGGCTCTAACGTCCTCAGTCAGAGGGAGCAGTTCCGGAGTGTTCCACTTGGCTTGCCGGAGGGTCTGTAGGGCAGCAGAAGAAACACAGACGTCCCACCTCTTCTCAAAAAGCTGCCGGCTTCGTTGGAGGTTTTTAATAAATAGTTCATCAACACAATGCTCCATTTTTGAGTCACATTCAAGAATATCTGCTTTCTAAAGGGCTAGACACACGGGAGGCGACAAATGAGAGCGATCAGCGAAACTCAACGCTGTCGCTCAGATAACATGACAGACGGGGCGCGATGCGGCTTGACGACAGCGACGAAAAGTTGAGCCGATTTCAACTTTCTGGGATCGCGTCGCTGACCTGCGCGTGCACGATACATGCACGAGCGGGAGGATTTCACACGCACGTTTTTCGCCCGTCGCTGAGCAGGAGGCTCGCTAGCGATTGACGCTATGTCGCGCACGTCCCATTGAAATGAATGGAGGCGATGCGATGTCGCCTCCCGTGTGTCTAGCCCATCAGGCTATGGCCGAGTTTGAGGGCCAAGGATGGAGTCTTGTATTGATTTGTTTCCTCATCATATCCAGCCACAGACCTGACTGCATCAATCACATGGTTAAAGTTGGAAGGAATAAAGAAATCCTTCATTGTTTTCAGTTTCCCTGCCGTTTTTGCTTCGTTAATTAACCTACTTCTCTCATTTTCTGCCTAATGTAATCATGCTTAGTCTTATCATGCCCGTGTTTTAAGTACAGGTGCTCTCCGAGTCTCAGAATCCCCTTTTCTGCTTTGACAACACCCGTGACCTCATCCTGATGCATTGCCCAAATTAAAGTGGTTCTCACCCCCGCTCCTCGGAGCTTACGTTACTCATATTTCCTGTTCAAATCTTCCTCTAAATGGGCGTAGCCTGGAGGACTAAAGGGGGCGTGAACGAGACTGGGCCGTTTACATTGCTCTGGGCGGGGGGCTGCTGACGTCAGGTCCAACTTGCAGACGTCAGGTCCAACTTCTGTGCCAGTGTTGGCGCCAGATTCAAAATTCAAATGTAGTAATACAGGTCGCCAGCAGATGGCGCCTCACAGACGGTTTTAGGCAGAAAGTCTAACTTTCAACTAATTTGCACCAAAGTGACAAGATTATGACCAGGATATGTAGACAACACTATTGGACACTCATTTATACCGTTTATCAGCAAAAAAAAGTGGATTTGAGGGTGAGTTGTCCTTTAAAGACCACAGCTTTTTGCTGATGCCGTCCGGTACAGGCTGGGCTAGGGAGCAGAGGGACTGGACCCTACTTCTACCTGGTTTAGCCTGGGCATCTTTCTGTGAAAGCCGGCACCTGGCCACATGCCTCCACAGCGACTTTCGCTTAAGCAATGCCCCACAGTCTATACAGTGCAAAAACTCACTGGATTTAACTGGGGAATTTGGCTGTTTAGCTGGGACTAAAGTTCCAATGCCGGCCTTTAAAACCTCAAAATTGTGCTCACGGTTTCCACTATTCCTGATCAAATCAAACTGAAGTTTACGTGCTTTAGATTTCACAGGTAGAGCCAATGCTCTGGCTACGTCACTTTCATTTCCATGTTTTCTAGTCAAATGACGGGACATTTTGTGGCAGGACATTGAACAGTAGAGGCAGAAGTGTCTCTTGCTGTGAACTCTCCCCCCATTTTTCTTCTTTTGCAGCTGCATGATAACAATCGTATTTGCCTTTGGTTCGTCACTTTCCAAGTCTTGAAGAAAAGTGTTTTTGAGTGTGCGCACGCACGCACGCAAGTGTGTGAATGTGGACCAATTATTTGATTCATGCAAAAAAGGCTAATCTGGAGGGAAAGCTCAGAATGATTTTAATTTTAATTTTGTTCCTTTCGAGCTTATAACGGTACAGAATCAGAACGATATTTGTACATACAATAAGCATCCAAAGGTACATTGGTGCACCAGTGGATAGATAATTTTAACAAATGTACAACTTGCATTATTAATGCACCCATACACAGAAAAACAAACTTAACACATTTACATAGTTATTATACAATTTCTTTCCCGTGAGGTTGAAATGGAGTGGGAAGAAAAAGTCCATCCCATTTAACCTCTGTCTTTTTTGTTGTTTAAATCAGGCTTAAAAGGTCCTTTATGAACCTCACCGCTCGTCACTGCTCATCAGGTAGAACTCCTGAACATAAGTTATGAACTCTCTTATAAACATCATCAGGGTGGTTAGCGTTGTGCTTCACAGCAAGAAGGTCCTGGGTTTGATTCCACCTCCAGGCCTTTCTGTGTGGAGTTTTCATGTTCTCCCCGTGTCTGCGTGGGTTTCTGGTTTCCCCTACCACTAAAAACATGTAAAATAAATCTGGCACACGACCTGGCCACAATCTTGGGTGGAGTGAGAGGACAAATGCCTGTATTAATTGTATAGCGCTTTGTGAATCTGGTCTGTGAAATGCCCTACATAAATAAAGCATACATATTTACATACTACTTACTAAATCTTCAAGTTTTTTAGACCTATTGATTTTCAGGGTTTCTGTCATGTTTTATTATTATGTAATGTCTGTGTCGTCTAGGGGCGATAGTAGCTCAGTTGGTAGAGCATTGGCCTTCAGGCCTGAAGGTTGTGGGTTCAATTCCCACCTCTACACCTTCTCCACCGACTCCCACTGATGACTGCTGTCGTTGTGTCCTTGGGCAAGACACTTAACCCCACTTTGCCCAAAGCCCCCACTGAAAGATCAAGGCTATGCTCACACTCAGAGAGCAGCCGTCCTCCTGTGGACTCACCACCTGCAGAGGGTCAGTGAGGGGCTGGTGCTATGAGACTTGGGTGGCATCTCTGACTGCCACCCCCCTGACCCAGAAATGGATTAAAGGGTAGAAAATGGATGGATGGATGGTTTGTGTCGTCAGCAAAGAGGGTGGAATTCATTAGAATTGGTGTTCTGTATATTTAATGTATGTTCAAAAGGAATCCTGCAGGTCCCAGAGATATCAGTACAGCAAAGAGAATCTTCTCTTTGCTGTACTGATATCATAGATTTGTATTTGTATTTTTATTTAAACGATCAATGTATCAAAGCTATTGGAAGATCATTACAAATCTATGACACTATAAAAAATGTATTTGTAATTTTTCAACTATTTTGGAGCAAGTGAAGTCTCTCCACAGTGGTCCCTCACAATGTAGTTCACTTTTGGTCTCTCTGGTATGGGGAGTTTTAAGCCTTAAACATTTAAGGATTTCACCTATTGTGGGTTATTTTTATAACACGTCTCACCTATGGTCAACCAGGGACCACAGTCTAATGTAATGACACTCAAACTGTGTGAGACACTTCATATTACGTGGAATTTTCAACAAAAGAGTCGACACAAACGTTAACTTTGCTTCACTCATTTCACAATTCTCTTGTAGAAAACAGCAGAAATGGCGCCATCTGTTGGTCCTTTTTACAGATTATATACATTTTGTCTAGAGTATTCTTTATTACTTTGTGTGAGTTTCAATCACGAGGTGTAATCATGGACCTATTATGTTATCGGGTGGATCCATGGGTGGAATACGTCAGGCCTCACCTGATTGGCTGAGGTTCGCTTATAGATACTTCACGGGGATTAGTCTACAGTCTTGTCAGTCATCCGTATCTCTCTTATGATTGGCTCTCACCTGAAACCTCCTCTCTTCACCCGGAAAAGTGGGAAGCAGCTACGAAAGTGGCGGTGCTCTGGTAATTCAAATATGACTTAAATCTACGAGCCTATTTCACACACTCTAAGCCCACACTGCACAGCTCCGAGCTTATATAAAGTCTATGGCTCCAGGCTGCACTGGCGACACTACACACACACGGGTCACGTGAGTACACACACACACACGTTTTTGTTACCTGGTGGGTCCCTTTGACAGGGAAAACAACTCTTTTAAAGGAATTTTATTTTTGATTTTATTTTTCGAATTGCAGTGATTCTATTTTTGACATAGAATTTAATAATGCCACTCCATGTCCGATGTCTAAGGTCATCTGGTGAGGCATTAATGCAGGCCAGGCAGTGAGACTTCCCAGGGACCTTTCCAGTCTGTATGAAAGGTGTCATGGTCTTCTCCACAGCCTTCACCTCAGATGCAGACCATGGCTTTCTTACACGTTCTAGGGAGAGAAATAAAAATATATTAGCAATATACACTCCCAGGGTTAGGACCAAGCAGCCTGGCTGTAATCCCCCACCTGGTACACTTACCAGAAGGGGCACTGCCACTACCATGGGGTGCATCTGGATGAATGGTTGAAGGTTCTCCGCTTGAAGTTTCTTTTAGCCCGTCCGTTTGTGAGAGGATCTCTACTGCTCTCCCTGTCGCACAGAAAATAAAAATACAAGTGGCCTTTAGGGGAAAAAAAATATGTATATTTTAATAATATGTATAAAAGAAAAGTGTTTTTGAGTGTGCGCACGCACGCACGCGCGCACGCGCACACGCACACAAAGCAATAGTGCCCCCTTCTTGCACTGTGCCTCAGTCTTCCACTGAAGGAGCTCCTCTTCAGTCCTGTGCAGTGTGAGGTGTTGTCCATGATGGAGGTGACTTGGACTAGCACCTAGCTAGAAATCCACGATGCTGTCCACGTTAACCAATCGAGTCTCGCCAAGGGCTGTCAACAGTGTTGTGCACAGCTTTTCTGAACTAGTTCAAGTTCAGTTCATTTTACTTTTTTCGTGAGATCCTCAAATATTTTTTTTCACACTATGAGATATATATATATATATATATATATCTCCTGTACACCCACAGGAGGAGAGCCTTTTGACTACAAAACAGACCAGATTGATATGGTTTTCAATGGGAGCCAAACAGAGTTGTCCCATCTCTGCTCATAAACCACAGACAGTAATGCGCTGCAGTGCGTGTGTCTATACTTTATGTCAAATGTAAACGGTGTAAACTTTGTCGCTAACTCACCCTGTGTTTTCATCACGACTCTGGCACATGTGAAAAGCACCAGCTCACAGCGCCGCAACACCAAGCCCCGGCGATCCAAATGAATGGCCCTATTCAAATGAATGGTTGTGCTCAGTGGCGCTTTGTGACGGCATGGGGGCTGAAAGATTAGCGGAAGTTGCCTGAAACTCGCAAAGATCTATGGGAAACTCGCCTGTATTTGGGCATCGTCTGGTCCTCCCGGTTCTGCGCAGTGGATGATCTCCCATAATGCGTTGCGCCAAACACGCGTGTGTGGGTCTCACACCGGGTCTCACGCACGTGCACAGAGGGGCTCGGCCGCGCTCTGACCAATCAGAGCAGTTCATCAGAGCGGGAGTTAGAGCGAGAGCCAGAGGAGTAGAGTTTGTGGCACTAAAGTGTGGATTTAAACAAAACCGAAGGATTTAAGAAGAAAAAAGTTCAGGTTGACAAGGGACACTAAAATCCCCACAAAATCCGATCTTTATTAAAGCTGTAGGTTCTCTGTCAGCTGAGGTTGAGCTGTTTTAATATGCATTGAGTTCTATGGGGAAAATTTCTGGGTAGCCCACGTGAATTTAGTCTGGTTCAGTCTGCAGTACCGCGAGAATCCCCCAAGCACATGAGTTATTCAGCTACAAGCTAGTAATACCCTATCCAGTTAATATAATACATCCATGCGCAACACGGAGTCGGGGTGCGTTCACAGACGGTGGAGACCGTAGGAATTTTAAGATTTCGGCGGAAAAAGTGCGAGAATACAGGAGGGAGGAACTTTCTCTCGTTGCGTTTTAAAAGAGAAAACAGATTCCAACGTTCATAGTGATGTCTGCCGATAAAATGAACTAATTCAATTTGAAGTTCTTTTTAAAAAAAAATTGTTGCGTTCAGTTCAACGTTGAAAATGAACGTGTTCAATGAACGCGTTCTTTTGAACTCGTTCACGCACAACACTGGCTGTCAATCATTGCACTGACGCTCGTAGCTGCTCATGCTCAGTTGTTTGTTTTCGCGGAGACTCCGAATCAAGCCTCCATTAAGGTTCTGAACCTATGTCCATAATAATTTATATAATGAACCTATATCCATAATCATTAAATACTGAACTTATATCCATAATCATTTATATACTGAACCTATATCCATAATCATTTATATACTGACCCTATATCCATAATCATTTATATACTGAACCTATATCCATAATCATTTATATACTGAACCTATATCCATAATCAGATCCTCTGCAGATGTGTCCTATAATGTTCAATTAATGATAATAGCTACTTCCGGGTTAACAGCGATCGCTTTTTTTGTGCATTAAAACATTATTTTTGTCATGAAAATGTTAACAGATTATTCTGAGAACCTCCGTGCATGTATATTAGTAATGTATATGTATATTGTGTTCTCAGATTAACATTTAAATGTGTTGATTGATTGTTACGGAAATGTAGGCGTAAACCAATCAGAAAGGAGGGGTTAGGAGCTTGGGTCGTTTTTTTCAAATCATGTACCTCTCTCTCTCTTTTTTCTGACAAACTCCAGACAATCACTTAAGTCCACTACAAACACTGCATCTTGTCAGAGTGGACTAGGGCTGGGCAATAAATCAAATTAAAGCAATTAATCGGCTTTTGAAAAAATCTAATTTGTGAAAAATGTGAAAATTGTGAAATCGAATGAAGGATATTGTGAGAGTTCCAGCAGCACATGAATTATACTTGACTTGAATGAAAATCGATTTAAAATCAAAATCGTCCAAAGCAGGAAATAAAATCGAGATTTTACTTTGTTGCTATATCGCCCAGCCCTAGAGTGGAGAGGTCAGAACTGTCTTCAGCTTCATTCTGACAAGAAGTTATTGTCTTTGGACCTAAAACTGAACGCCAGGGTCGGACCTGAGGGTCAGTCCCAGGGTCAGGATCAGGGTCAGACCCACAGGTCAGTACCTGCCCCAGTGTACTGCACATCTATGAAAGTCTTCTAAAGGTATTATTTAATCAAGAAACACAATAACAGATGGAGTTCAGATGTTTTCTTTCTTCTGTTGCCAAGTTCAGTTGTCAAAGCCAGCTTCTTCCAGCTGAGACTGTTGACCAAAGTTAAAGGCTATCTTCCACCAAATGACCTTGAGAAGGTTGTCCACGCCCTCATATCCACACGGCTGGACTATTGTAACTCTTTATACTATGGCCTTGACCAGTCCTCAGTCCACAGACTGCAGCTGGTACAGACTGCAGCTGGTACAGAATGCTGCTGGTACAGACTGCAGCTGGTACAGAATGCTGCTGGTACAGACTGCAGCTGGTACAGACTGCAGCTGGTACAGACTGCAGCTGGTACAGACTGCAGCTGGTACAGAATGCTGCTGGTACAGACTAGGCCTGTCACGATAACAAATTTTGCTGGACGATTAATTGTCTCAGAAATTATTGCGATAAGCGATTATATTGTCGTTCTGAGATCATTTGCATCGATTACAATGATAATGCAGTTACACCTTTTCAAAGAGAAATAAACTTTTATTTTTAACGAATATTTAACGCTAGAACACAATAAACTGATTGTGTTTTAGATGCATATGCAAGTTTGTTGTGTTGCCGCTTTTAACTGCAACTGTTTTCCAACAAATGCGACACACCGACTCGCACATGTTCAGTGGTTCACCACGGGCATTCGGTTTAAATCTGAAATGCTCCCACACTGCAACTGTCGCGTTTGGCTTGGAAACCAATTCCATCGTTTTGTCCCGCACTCGCAACTAGCTATCTCTCTGCGTAGTGCCTACCGGTAAACTTCTCTCGCGGCTCCTCAGCTGCACTCTGTGGGCTACGCCAGTAGTCCCACCTCCCCACACACCAGGCGAATGACAAGTGACTGACATGTGGGTTCACCAATGGGGCGTACAGAAGTCCTGCTGCGGTAGCGCCCACCGGAAGTAGCGGGGCAGGCTTTGATGCTAACAGCTAAGCTAGCGGGTTTTTTGTGTAAAGTTCTACTCCAAGAATGCAAGTCTGCAGCATCTCTGTGTTCAGAGACCTTCTAGAGACTTTATATAACAGCAGTATGTGTTCACGGAGGTGCGCCATAAGTTTATTTTATTGGTACGGTACGGTACTTCTGCATCGGCGAACACGCTAACGCTAGCTGTGCTAGTATAGTCACTAATCAAGCCTGAATGAGAACTCAGCTGCCGGCATATGTTCACAACTACTGTGTCCCCCATTGTCAATCCTGGTTAAGTCCTGGTTTAGGTCCTGTTTTGGCTGTATTTTGTATTTTTGAGTAATTTCCGTCTGCTTGCTAGACCGCTAATGTTCCCGTGACCACTTTGCGGCTCTCTGACCCGAGAGAGACGGGGGAAACAAACAAGCATGCAAATGGGATTTATCGCGGACAGAAAAGTTATTGAGCAAATTTTTATTATCGTGCGATTAATTGATTTATTGACTATCGCGACAGGCCTAGTACAGACTGCAGCTGGTACAGAATGCTGCTGGTACAGACTGCAGCTGGTACAGAATGCTGCTGGTACAGACTGCAGCTGGTACAGAATGCAGCAGCTCGGATGCTGACTGGCACCAGACGACACAAGCACATCACTCCTGTGCTGTCGTCTCTACATTGGCTTCCTGTCGCTTTTAGAATTAAGTTTAAAATGTTATTGTTAGTATTTAAATCTCTGCATGAACTGGTTCCGTCATATCTGACTGACTTGCTTACTTTGCACACTCCGGGAAGAGCACTGAAGTCCTCTGACCAGCTTCTTCTGCACTGTCCCAGGTCTAGATTAAAAACCAGAGGAGACCGAGCCTTTGCTGCAGGGCCTAAACTCTGGAACGCTCTCCCTTATTCCATCAGAGCTGCCCCCTCTGTGGAGAGTTTTAAATCGCAGCTAAAGACACATTTCTTTGCTTTGGCTTTTTAACACAAGCAATGTTGCAACATTTATGATAGTGTCCTGCATTTTATTTTTATCCTGAATGTTATTTGTGTGTTGTATTTTTACAATGTCTGTTAAGCACTTTGTGACAGTCCTGTCTGTTTTTAAAATGTGCTATATAAATAAACTTGACCATGACCTTGTTGCAGGAGATGGAGGGGCCAGAGGAGGTTGGGAAAGAGGAGGTTGGGCCAGAGGAGGTTGGGCCAGAGGAGGTTGGGCCAGAGGAGGTTGGGCCAGAGGAGGTTGGGCCAGAGGAGGTTGGGCCAGAGGAGGCGGAGCTTGTGGAGGTGGTAGAATTCACAGTTCCAGTTGAAAACAATAAAACTCTGTTTGTTTGGAACCTGGAGGAAACTCGACCTGAACATGAGCTATGGGTGAGGGAGTACTCTTTAATATCACTACTTTGATAATATCAGTACTTTGATAATATCAGTACTTTGATAATATCAGTACTTTAATAATATCAGGACGGAATGAATGAATAATGACATGTAAAGTGCCTTTGAGTGTCCAAAAAAGCGCTATATAAAACCCTTCATTATTATTATTATTATTATTACTTTGACCTCAGTAGAGCATTCCCAAGATGCATGCTTTTACATGAGTCCTTATTTCCATAGGTGGCGCTGTGGTCCCTGTTCTCCTCCTTTGGCCCTCTGTACCTGCTGAAGCTGTCTCTGTCCAGGGACAGGTTAGGCCCTGGTCCTGCTCTTGGTTCTGGTCCTGGTTCCAGTTCTGCTTTGGTGAAGTTCTTCAGTTCTCGTCACGCGGCTCAAGCTCAAAGAGCCACACATGGAAGCACAGCTCTGCAGGCCACGCCCCTCAAGGTTGGACCCCACAAAACGCTTTCATATGACTGTTACCATGGAGACAGGCACCAGACGCTCGCACTGTGGTGCAGCGAGTAGTAGTAGTAGTAGTAGTAGTAGTTTATTTGTTTTTCACAACTCAGACAATACAGATACTTGTGGACGCACTGCTCCTTACGCTCGTTCTACGGATGCATGTCGCGAGCAGTGGAGCCACTTTCATTCACCCTCATGGAGAAAACAGAAAGAGAGATGAAACCATAGACTAAATATTAACAGACATAGTCACGCCTATCTCCGGCGTTCTAACTAATGGGCCAAAAATTGGGCTCTCATGGAGTGATTCAAAATGGCCACGGGGACTGGAAAATGGGAAAAAAAAACGCATCTGCGCAGCGTCAGCTGCACGAGCCCCATTCATTTAAACGAGTGACTTCAAAAATTCACAGTGAGTAAACTAGAGTGGTCCAGAACACCCCCCTCAGCATTGACACACATGTGGAACGGAGCTTTGGGCCAAGAGCCAAGTTTTGGACCATCCTGTAAAGACGTTTTTGAGAGGTAAGAAGATGCTATATGTTAGCATTGGCTAATTCTCATTCCGGGTCCACCCCCATCGGCCCGGGGTGGCATTACAGCATGTCAGCGCACGTCATTTTGTGGCTGAGTGGATAGCACTCTCGCTTCTCAGCAAGAAGGTCCTGGGTTCGATTCCCCGTCGGAACAGGGTCTTTCTGAGTGGAGTTTGCATGTTCTCTGCGTAGGTTTCCTCCGGGTACTCCGATTTCCCCTACCACTAAAAATATGTCCAATAGGTCTGGCATGTGCCTCCTGTACTGGCCTCGCTCCCATCTCTGTGTGGAGTGAGAGGACAAAGGCCCAAAAATAACAATTGTAAACCGCTTTGTGACTCTGGTCTATGAAAGGCGGTATATAAATAAAGATTACTTACTTACTTACTTAAATGCTACGCTGCTTTTCAGAGCGCTCTTCACACTGAACGCTTGCTACTTCGTCTCCCCGAGAGCAGAGACTACATTAACCATAAGTTTTATGAGCGAAAGTCGCATGTGTCACTTTTACCGCTGTAAACAACTGTGGCGCCCGCGGGTGCTGGTCACTGCAGCGAGTGACGAGCGGCTCTCGGGCTCTCCTCTCACCGTCTGGGCGCACAGAGATGCACTGACTGAGGTCTCCAACCTTTAAAAATCTGAAAGCTTTATTCATACAGCAGAAGAGGCAGAGAGCTACTCTTTTTTTTTTTTAAACCTTTATGTAATAATTACGGCAAAACAGATGTAAAAAATACCATAACACTGTATAACCTTATACTTATACTAGTAATAACTCAAAAGTGAATTATTCAAGATCATGTGTTAAATTCTAAATCCTTTGGGTAGCTACCTGAAAGGGGCTGGCGAGCTACTGTTAGCTACCCAGCTACTGGTCGGAGACCCCTGAACTACACTGACGCTCTCACTGTGTGGTCTATGGAGAAGTGTAGAGGACAGTACGGCCTAGAGAGCTGATGTAGCGCAACACAAATCCAATGTCTGTGTCCTCATGGTTTCTGTGGGCTGGTGTGGTCAGACCATTGACAGTAAATAATTAGACGCGAGACTTTATGAAAGAAAAAAACTTCCAGAATCGGTGTCAAACCTGCCAGTCCTCCTGGTTAGTCACAAGTGCTGTGTGTGTGTGTGGGTCTAATGTCAACGACCTTTTGTTCAACATTATTTCACTACCATTTTGTATTTTTAATATAGTTCAGTAGCCAGTTCTAGCTCCAGCATATCCCTATATAAATGTATATAATTGATATATTATTTTCTACAAGTTTGTCCATTGATAGAAGTGCATTTAAAACATGCAAACATTCCCCTGGGCAAAAAAAAAAGAACAAAAAAAGTACTGGCACTTTTTTTGGGCCACTTAAAGCACTGGTTCAAACCCAATAAAACAATAAAGAAGAAAAAAGAAGACATTGAGACTCCAGACGCGCTCGTATAACTGTTACCAACTTCAGAAGTGTGTGTTTCATTTTCAGGTTTGTCTGAGTTCGAAGAAGACTCCTCACTTCTTGTCGCGCACCATACCTCTAAGTCATGCCCGCTGCCTGAATCTGGCCAATCACTGCCTCGGGTTCAACGGTTGGAGCTCTGACATCATCACCGTGAGTCAGTGCTGTTTGTGTTACGAATTGTTGTCAGGATGTGAGCGATGGAACCATATCTAAAGTCTAACTATGGACACAACAGGCAGAACTAAGTACTCATGAGACAGGGTTACTCGAGTATCGAGACCTCTGTCTTACCTCTTTCTGATGTCTGTCTGACCTCTGTCCACAGCTGAAGGAGCTGGACCCAGACTTGGACCTCCACCAGGGCCTAGACTCAGATCAGGACTTGGACTTGGACCCAGACCGGGTCAGACTCACACTGGGCTGTGTGGTGCAGCTACACTTTCCCTTTCACCACCTCACCACCAGGGGCAGCGCTGTGCAGCAGGAGACACTGACTCGCTCTGGTACTTTATAACAGTCATACTTTATAGCAGTACTTACAGTAGAACTTACAGCAGTACATATAGCAGTACTTATAGTAGTACTTACAGTAGTACTTACAGCAGTACTTACAGCAGTTCTTACAGCAGTACTTACACCAGTACTTATAGTAGTATTTACAGCAGTACTCACATCAGTAATTACAATAGAACTTACAGCAGTACTTACAGCAGTTCTTACAGCAGTACTTACAGCAGTACTTATAGTAGTATTTACAGTAGTATTTACAGTAGTACTTACAGCAGTACTTACAGCAGTACTTACAGCAGTACTTACAGCAGTACTTATAGTAGTTCTTACAGTAGTACTTACACCAGTACTTATAGTAGTATTTACAGCAGTACTCACATCAGTAATTACAATAGAACTTACAGCAGTACTTACAGCAGTTCTTACAGCAGTACTTACAGCAGTACTTATAGTAGTATTTACAGTAGTATTTACAGTAGTACTTACAGCAGTACTTACAGCAGTACTTACAGCAGTACTTACAGCAGTACTTACAGCAGTACTTACAGCAGTACTTATAGTAGTTCTTACAGTAGTACTTACAGAAGTACTCACATCAGTACTTACAAAGAACTTACAGCAGTACTTACAGTAATACTTTCTAGACCCGTGCCGGTCGCTGCTTCGTGGGCGTTTGCAGAGAGCGGTCAGAGAGAAGGCTCTGGTCCAGGCCTTCAGCAACGTACAGCTGCTCCTGCTCGGTCTGTGCACCTGTATATTACACCTGTGTAACAGACCTCACATTACACCTGTGTAACAGACCTCACATTACACCTGTGTTTCAGACCTCACATTACACCTGTGTAACAGACCTCACATTACACCTGTGTAACAGACCTCACATTACACCTGTGAAACAGACCTCACATTACACCTGTGTAACAGACCTCACATTACACCTGTTACAGACCTCACATTACACCTGTGTAACAGACCTCACATTACACCTGTGTAACAGACCTCACATTACACCTGTGTAACAGACCTCACATTACACCTGTGTAACTGACCTCACATTACACCTGTGTTACAGACCTCACATTACACCTGTGTTACAGACCTCACATTACACCTGTGTTTCAGACCTCACATTACACCTGTGTTTCAGACCTCACATTACACCTGTGTTTCAGACCTCACATTACACCTGTGTTTCAGACCTCACATTACACCTGTGTTACAGACCTCACATTACACCTGTGTTACAGACCTCACATTACACCTGTGTTACAGACCTCACATTACACCTGTGTTACAGACCTCACATTACACCTGTGTTACAGACCTCACATTACACCTGTGTAACAGACCTCACATTACACCTGTGTAACAGACCTCACATTACACCTGTGTAACAGACCTCACATTACACCTGTGTAACAGACCTCACATTACACCTGTGTAACAGACCTCACATTACACCTGTGTTACAGACCTCACATTACACCTGTGTTACAGACCTCACATTACACCTGTGTTTCAGACCTCACATTACACCTGTGTTTCAGACCTCACATTACACCTGTGTTTCAGACCTCACATTACACCTGTGTTTCAGACCTCACATTACACCTGTGTTTCAGACCTCACATTACACCTGTGTTTCAGACCTCACATTACACCTGTGTTACAGACCTCACATTACACCTGTGTTACAGACCTCACATTACACCTGTGTTTCAGACCTCACATTACACCTGTGTTTCAGACCTCACATTACACCTGTGTTTCAGACCTCACATTACACCTGTGTTACAGACCTCACATTACACCTGTGTTACAGACCTCACATTACACCTGTGTTACAGACCTCACTTGTGCTCTTAATGCATTAAAAATGAATGTCTCCGGTCCAGGCAGCGGCAAAGTCCTGGTGCAGCTGAAGTACCCACAGACGTATGAGACTGAAGAGGAAGAACTCCTTAAGGTCAGACCTAAGACCGGACCAGGACTGGGGATTTCGAGACCAGACACTGGACCGGTACTGGGTCTGTCCTGAAACCAGAGACCGGACCGGGACTGGGTCTGTCCTGAAACCAGAGACCGGACCGGGACTGGGTCTGTCCTGAAACCAGAGACCGGACCGGGACTGGGTCTGTCCTGAAACCAGAGACCGGACCATATTTGGATCTGTCCTGAAACCAGAGACCGTTATGGGAGGGACTGGGTCTGTCCTGAGACCAGAGACTGAACCGGGACTGAGGACTTTGAAACCATAACTGGAGCAGGCCTGGGGATGTCCTGAGACTGGAGCAGGCCTGGGGCTGTCTCTGCACCTGAGACCAGAACAACTACATGTGTTTTTCCTGGTCTAAAATTACGTTTCCTCAGCTTTGTGTTTGTTTGTAGGTGACAGAGGTGACTCTTCCTCCTGATGAAGACGAAGAGTTTGATCTCAGTGTGTCTTGAGGACTCAGTGTCCAGACCTGCTCATTGTATATTCTGACAGCAGACCTGTGGAGCCCTGCTAATTTTACAGTCTGACAGCAGGACAGGCTGGTGTGGTCTGTAGGGGGCACTGTTATGATCCTCTTTTGTGAATAAAGGTGAAATCCAAACAGACCAAATGGTTGTGGAACAAAATCTTTATTCAAACTAATTATACATACACAACACAAATGAGGGAGGGGGCGAGTCTTGTCTTCTGAAGGGGCGTGGCCTCAGGTCTGGGGCGTAAACAGTTTGTTGTATTCTTCCTCAAATGAAACTCGTTTCATTTTCTCCAGAGACAAAAGCACCAGACCCCCCTACGGAGAGACAACACTGTAACCATGGCTATACAGACCCCACCCACATGTGACCAGGCCCACTTGGGTCTAATGTGTTTGAACCATAGACTGTAAATATTAACGGACGTAGTCACGCCTATCTCCGCCGTTCTAACTAATGGGCCAGAAATTGGGCTTTCATGGAGTGATTCAAAATGGCCGCGGGGGCTGGAAAATGTGAAAAAACGCATCTGCGCATGCGTCCACGAGCTCCATTCATTTAAACGAGTGACTTCAAAAATTCACAGCGAGTAAACTAGAGTGGTCCAGAACACTCTCCTCAGCATTGACACACATGTGGAACGGAGCTTTGGGCCAAGAGCCAACTTTTGGACCATCCTGTAAAGACGTTTTCAAGAGGTAAGAAGATGCTATATGTTAGCATTGGCTAATTCTTATTCCGGGTCCACCCCCATCGGCCCGGAGTGGTATTGTAAGCATGTCAGCGCCCGTTATTTTGGCCACTTTTGAGCCGGGACCCGCCCCCACTGGTTTGAACCAAGCCTTGGCGATCCAAGATGGGGCCTTATCATGGATCTATTATATTAACTGGATAGGGTATTACTAGCTTGTAGCTGAATAACTCATGTGCTCGGGGGATTCTCGCGGTACTGCAGACTGAACCAGACTAAATTCACGTGGGCTACCAAGAAATTTTCCCCATAGAACTCAATGCATATTAAAACAGCTCAACCTCAGCTGACAGAGAACCCACAGCTTTAATAAAGATCGGATTTTGTGGGGATTTTAGTGTTTCTTGTCATCCTGAACTTTTTTCTTCTTAAATCCTTTGGTTTTGTTTAAATCCACACTTTAGTGCCACAAACTCTACTCCTCTGGCTCTCGCTCTAACTCCCGCTCTGATGAACTGCTCTGATTGGTCAGAGCGCGGCCAAGCCCCTCTGTGCACGTGCGTGAGACCCGGTGTGAGACCCACACACGCGTGTTTGACGCAACGCATTATGGGAGATCATCCACTGCGCAGAACCAGGAGGACCAGACGATGCCCAAATACAGGCGAGTTTCCCATAGATCTTTGCGAGTTCCAGGCGACTTCCGCTAATCTTTCAGCCCCCATGCCGTCACAAAGCGCCACTGAGCACAACCATTCATTTGAATAGGGCGCCATCTTGGATCGCCGGGGCTTGGGCCTTATTCAAATCAGTGGCTCGTGCTCAGTGGTGCATGTGCCACCATGGGCACCGAAAGATGAGCGGAACTCAACCATATTTGGGCATTGGTTGGTCCTGCCGGTTCTGAGCAGTGGACGAGCTCCCATAATGGCAAGGCAAGTTTATTTGTATAGCACAGTGTCTCCCAAAGTGGGGTCCGCGGCCCCCTGGTGGGCCGCGAGGGTACTGCAGGGGGGCCGCGGGAGGTCATAAAAAAAAAAAATATATATATAATTATTTAATGTTAAATTTATAATGTTTTGTTTGTAATATTAAAATATTTGTGTTCATTATTTGACTTGAATAATCCACTGTAATCATTTTTGTATTACAATGTTTGTAGCAGAGGCTATTTCCCCAAAATAAAATAACCAGAAGAGCCTATTCTTAATGTTGTCTTCTTGGTTATTATTTTGGGGGGCCACGCAGACACGTCAGATTTTTAAGGGGGCCTCGCTGTTACTGAGTTTCGGAATGGCTGGTATAGCACAATTCATACACAAGGCAACTCAAAGTGCTGAACAAAACAAGAAAGCATTAAAATCATAAATAATCACAGAACATTAAAAAGAAAGATACAAATATAAAATCCCTCAGTTGTATGCACAGCTAAACAGAACTGTCTTTAACCTGGTTTTAAACATTGTCAGAGAGGAGGCCTGTCTCACATCTTCAGGAAGATTGTTCCAGATTTTAGCAGCATGAATCTGAAAAGCAACCTCCCCATGTTTAGTCCTGACTCTGGGCACTAACAGGAGTCCAGTCCCTGTGCTCCTCAGAGTCCGGGCTGGTTCATATGGGACTAACATGTCACTAATATATTTTGGTGCGAGGCCATGGAGAGACTTGTACACAAGCAGAGCTGTTTTAAAGTCTATTCTCTGAGCCACAGGAAGCCAGTGCAGAGACCTGAGAACTGGACTAATGTGGTCGTACTTCCTGGTTCTAGTCAGGACTAATGTGGTCGTACTTCCTGGTTCTAGTCAGGACTAATGTGGTCGTACTTCCTGGTTCTAGTCAGGACTCGAGCTGCTGCATTTTGAATGTACTGCAGCTGTTTTACAGCCTGTTTGGACAGACCTGTGAGCAGGCCATTGCAGTAGTCTAACCTACTGGAGACAAATGCATGGATAAGAATCTCCAAGTCTGCTTTAGACACTAAGTTTTTGATCCTGGCAATGTTTTTTAGATGGTAAAAAGCTGCTGATGTTACTGATTTGATGTGGCTATTAAAATTTAAGTCTGAGTCCAGCATTACCCCTAGATTTCTGACCTTGTTTGAAGGTTTTAGGGAGAGAGACTGGAGGTGACAGATGACGCTCTCTCTTTGTTTCTGGGGACCAAAGACAATCATTTCAGTTTTGTCTGCGTTTAGCTGAAGGAAGTTGTTTTGCATCCACTCACTGATCTGTTGGATACAGTGAAGGAGTGAGTCCACTGGTCCATGTTCTCCTGCAGTCAGTGAGACATAGATCTGAGTGTCGTAATGTTTTGCAACAAATATACACATGGGGCTCTCATGCACATGCATAGAGGGGCTTGGCCGCGTTCTGACCAATCAGAGCGGGAGATGATCGAGCAGAGTTTGTGGCAAACTGAACAATTTAAGAAACACTAAAGTTCAGGATGACAAGGAACACTAAAATCTCCACAAAATCTGACATTTATGAAAGCTGCAGTTTCTCTGCTGAGGTTCAGCTGTTTTAGTGTGTGGGTAGCTCATGTGAATTTAGACTTGTTTAGTCTGCACTCTGCAGTACCGCGAGAAGTCCCCTGTGCACATGGGTCCTTCAGCTCCAAGCTGTAATATCCTATCCAGATATTTTAATACATCCATGGTTTGAACCAAGAGCATCGGTAACAAGAGGTGAAACTCTGTTGCCGTTTTGATAACAGCCGCTAGATGGTGCTTTTGCCATTTTGGAATAAACCATTTCATAGCTACACATTCTATACTAAACTATACAGCAATAAAATTTTGTCTGAAAATTAATGGAAACTACAAAAACGATGCTCTGCTGTCAGCTACAGCCAAAACCAAAGTACAACTACTCAACTCATCGCTTTAGTAAAAATGTACTGTGGCTCCTTTAAGATTTATCCACACAGTCTCGATGTGAACACTGTTTATGAACTCTGTGGTGACAGTTATACAGTGGGTACGGCGTCACCAAAAGCCAAGCTCTGGTTAATATTTGCTTATTCGTAAATAAATAGCATCTTTGATGACTTTGTGCTTTGACTGAAATGTTTCAGCCACTCACGGTGGCTGAGTGGATAGCACTCTCGCCTCTCAGCAAGAAGGTCCTGGGTTCGAATCCCGGTCGGACCAGGGCCTTTCTGAGTGGAGTTTGCATGTTCTCCCCGTGTCTGCGTAGGTTTCCTCCGGGTACTCCGGTTTCCCCTACCACTAAAAATATGTCCAATAGTTCTGGCATGCGCCTCCTGTACTGGTGACCCCGCTCCCATCTCTGTGTGGAGTGAGAGACAAATGCCCAAAAAAAAAAAAATTTACAATTGTAAACTGCTTTGAGATTCAGATCTGCAGTGAAAAGGTGGTATATAAATAAAGATTACATAAAAAAATAGATCTATGTTTGTAGGTCATAGAAATAATACAAGACTAACTATACTCGATGACGGTTGCGTTCAGTCCAAAGTGGCGGCGCTGCAGCTTGGTTTACAGGTGCATTTGTTGCAATGGGACGTTCTGAGTTTTGCCTCTTGGTACTGCTATACTCTTTGGATTGAATAGAGTATTTGAATGAAGAAGATAAGATAAAGTTGATTGATCTCACAATGGAGAAATTTACATGTCACATTTGGCATGGATAGAATCACTCGGATCGTGCAGCGTTAAGGTTAAAAATAAAGTCTGTTCAGGATAAATAGTTTGAATAAAGTTACCCAGCTGAAGATGGAGAAGAAGCAGAACAAAATGGCCGCTCGTGCTGCGTTCGCTCCTTCGTTCAAAGGTAGGTCCTCAACAGACGTCAACTGCCACTGATGAGCCAGGACGCAGAAGGAGGCGAACCAGAGGAGCGACCAGAGACCTGAGGAGCAGAGAGGGTGAGGATGAGACCTGAGGATAGGATAGACCAGAGGTGAGGTGGAGAGGACAGATCTTAGGAGGAGGTACAGATGCAAAGAGTAGGACCCAGGAGGAGGTGAAGATGTACAGAGTGTAAGGCCACGAGAGGAGGTGTAGGGAGTTGCAGACCTGACAGCAGGATGTCCGACAGCACAAGCCTCCTCTTCTCCTTCACAGAAGATACCCGGGGAAGGAGTAGGTCCAGGCAAATGTAGGCGGAGCTAAATATCAAAGCCAGAGACCCCGCCCACTCCCCCAAGCGACAAGGGGCGGGGTCTTCATTAAATATGCAGAACTCCTGCGGCGAATCAGGACGATTGATGAAACCTTCGTTAGAGATGGAAGCAACAACCACGAGAGCAAAGACCTGAGAAGGAGAGAGAGGAGGTGAGGAGGATTGACCGAGAAACCTGAGAGATAGAGGACTGGGTTAACGAGCAGGAGGTGAGACCTGAGAGAGAGGATGAGTGACCAGAGACCTGAGAGCGTCGACTGAGATACTCGAGGACGGGGTTAACGACCTAAGGATCTAACAACCCTCAAGAGCCAAGGCCATGAGAGAAAAAGGTGAGGAGATTAAGGAGGATGGGGTGAGGACAAGCGTCCAGAGATCTTAGAGAGGACAGGGCTAATGTATATGGCTCCACGCCCCACTCCCTTACCCAGGAGAGAAGACGCAGCACTGTGATTGGCTGTTTGAGGAAGGTTATCAGGTCGAAGGCTCCACCCACTTTCAGTCCATACCCATCCATGGCCCGCCCCTTTCTGCGAGGCCACGCCCCTCAGGACAGGCCCCGCCTCCTGCACTGAAACAGAACATCAGTTTTAAAGTTTAGGTCCTGGTAGGCAGCAATACCCCATTCAGATAATATTATACAACCACTCTGTACCGCCTCAGTGTGAGGGAGGAGGGGCAGCATCATGCTATGGACAGAGGTGACCAACACTAACACAGCCATCAGTGTGAGGGACGGCAGCATCATGCTATGAGGCTGCCTTTCTTCAGCAGGGATAGAGAAGAGGTCAGAGATGATGGGAGGTGGATGGATCTAAATACAGAATGTTTTTGAAGGAAAAACTGTTGAATCTCAGGATCAACTCTGATTAGGATTAATCCTCTTCTGATCCCAGTTACAGAACAGTAGAATGAGGAGCACACAAGAGAAGTGAATATTAAGAATACCACAACTCTATACTTTTATTCTTTATACTTTTACAAACTCCACAATAACTTTTATGTTTTAATGAACAAAATGTTCAGAATCAGAATCAATGTATTGCCATTTGCAGAATACTCTTCATTGGAATATAAACAGGAGACACTGGGGGCATCAACACCACACACACACACACACACACACACACACACACACACACACACACACACACACACACACACACACACACACACACACACACACACACACACACACACACACACACACACACACACACACACACACACACACACACACACACACCTCAGGGCTCGGTTTAAGAGTCTGCTCTCATAAAGAGCCAAACAAACCACTTGGTTCAGGGCTGTCTTTTCTTTGGCTGTGATGCTGCTGAACCACACAGTAGTCACACCAGCATCAAGCTTTCTATGGTGCAGCGGTAAAAGTTCAGCAGGATCTTAGAGACGTAGAGACTCTGGCCACATTGAGTTTTGGATGTGTTCAAGAGAATGTTGCTCCACTTGACATTTTCAACCTCTGCTTTGTATGAAGATTCGTTGTTCTCGCTGTTGAGGCCGATAATGGTGGTGTCATCTGCATATCTGACTCAGTCATGGGTGGGAGTCATGGGTGTTATATTTCAAAGATGTAAAAGTGTAAAAGGTCCTGTGTACATATTCATACAGATTTTTGCAATAAAGTGCCTTTAAAATATTCCTTGGACTGCTGAATGTTCACACCTGGCCCCAAGGATTAAATAGAGGTCTCCTGTAGGGAATCCACCCTGACTATACAGTACATACAGCTCTTCTGTGATCTCCACCAGAGAGGTCAGGGATAAAGTTGTGGAGAGGTTAAGCTATAGCGTTACACCAAGATTACCCAAGATTTGAACGTCTTCAGTTCAATCCAATTTTTGGAAATGAAAAGACTAGAGAAGCAGCGAAGTACTGCTGCGGAGCTGAGGGAATCTGTACATGGGACAACAGTCGTACTCTACACACGTCTGGTCTTTATGAAAGAGCGGCAAGAAGAAAGCCATTATTGAGAGGCCAAAAGAAATTCTGTTTGAAGTTTGCCAGAAGTACCATGGGGGACACAGCCACCGTGTGGAAGTAGGTGCTGTGGTCAGGGAAGACAAACACTTTTTTTCCCTAATGCAAAATTTGATGTATGCCACTTGCTCCTTCCGTCCCCTTCACTCCTCATTGTCTTTCGGCTCACCCCCTCCCTGACCCTGCCCCCCTTTGACAGCCACATTGGGCCGGCAGTCGGAGGTGTTCATCCCAATTGTCTGTGAAACTGTATGTTATTGCTCTCTGCTGTTTCTTGTTTGCACACAGCGCCGCAAATGGTGAAGTGGCACGCTCTCTGCTAAAACAATTTCCAAGTGGTAACTTTTGTTTGTTACTTATGTGGCAATAAAAATGATTCTGATTCTGATTCTGAACCCTAACACTGTTCAATGCACCATCCCCAGTATCAAATATGGTGGGAGGAGCATTATGGTATGGGGATGCTTATCTGGGAAGACTGTAAGAATAGCTGGGTTGATGGATGGAGCCAAATACTGGGACATATTGGATGAAAAGCTGCAAGTGAATTGAGGCAGGGGCGAAAATTCACCTTTCAGCAGGACAATAATCCTAAACACAAAGCTAAATCTACAATGGAATGGTTTACAAGAAAATATTGAATCATGTGTTAGAGAGACCCGGGCAAAGTCAAGACCTAAATAACAGAAGATCTGAAAACTGCTGTTCACAACAACAGAGAAAGAGTTGTTTTGTAAAGAGGAATGGGCTAAACTTTCTGTCTCTAGATGTGCTAATCTTGTAGAGTCAAACACTAAAAATCTTTGTTGTTATTGCAGCAAAAAGGGTTCCACAAAGTGCAGTGTCGAAAATAACACAATCATGTTTCATTTTGCTTTCACTTCACAGTTGTCTGTTATTGCAATTTTTTAGTTAAAAAAATAAATTCAAAAGCTCTGTTTATGGTTGTAGACATTAAAAATGTGCAAAAGTTCTGTATCATACATATGGATGGGTGTATGTACATGTATATATATTTGTACATATACACACTTTTTTGGCTGATGGAGTTTGAAGCTCAGGAATGTTGAGTTTTTCTCTGAGACTAAGGAGAATCATCTGATCGTCATGAGACCTGAGCTCAACAAGGGACCATTCATGCTCAATCCTGTGTCCTAGCTCCTACTGCCTAGATCCTATTGCTAGCTACTACTGCCTAGCTTCTATGGCCTAGCTACTATGGCTTAGCTACCACAGCCAAGATCCGACCATCAATCTGTCTCAGGGCAACTGTGTCTGCAGTAGTAGTAACATCTGGGAAATGAGAGGCACACACACACACACACACACACACACACACACACACACACACACACACACAGACACACACCTGGTTGGGACCTGGTTCAGCTCATGTCCATGTTTTGCTCTCAGAGAAAAATGACCAGTTTGAAATTGAAGTAGAGTGACAGACCTACTGTCCCACAGAGTCCTGGTCCAGAGCCAGATTAGTCCTGCTTCAGATCTGCTTCAGTCCTGCTTCAGACCTGGTTCAGGCCTAGTCCACTCCTGGGTTAGTCCAGGGACAGACCTGGTTTACGGGTTTAGACCTGCTCCCGTCCGAGTTTAGACAGGGTTCAGACTTGCTTCAGTCCGGGTTCAGACTTGCTTCAGAATGATCTCTGTTCTAGTGAGTCTGTGGTCTTCACTTTTAGTCCCGCCCCCAAACCTTCATCCACCACTGAGAGTGCAGCAGTTTTAACAGTTAATGTTGAGTCCACTTCTGTCACTGGAGAAAAACTCAGTCAAGGTGAGCTAACACAAGCTAACGTGAGCTGAAACACGCTAATATGAGCTAATATGAGCTGATCCTTTATTTATCCCACAGTGGGGAAATTTCAATGTTGCAGTGCACATACAGGACAGTAGTAAGAGCACTCAAAATATGCGTAATAAGTACATGAGCTAACATGAGGTGACCATGGATGTGTTTTATTTGAATCGGGTGCTGCTGAAGAATCATACAGGAAAAGCAATAATAACAAACATAAGAGCCATTGTGCAGAAATGTTCATAAATGTGCAGTGATGAATCGGAACATATCTGTATCGACGTCCTGCATCGACAAGGATCCACTCACAAACCCAAAGGAAAACTGTGATGAAAGAGGCCGGATTCAGGGGTCCCATCATCACGCCATGAAAAAGACAATGAGACAGCGGGTGAATAGCAATGAACAGACTACAGCTGAAGTCATAATGACAACAGGAGGAGAGAGGAGATGTAAGTGGGTAAGGTCTAGTAAGTCAGGTAACAGACCTTACCTACTAGACCTAAGGTTGTATTTTTGTGAAAACCAGAGAGATGCTTAACTTTTATCGCTGCACCATTGAGAGTTTTCTTGTTGGTTCTGTGTCTGTGTGGTTTGGAAACATCACAGATAAAGAAAAGAGAGCTTTAAACAAGGTGCTCCGCTCTGCAAAGAGGACCGTGGGCTGTGAGCTTCCTGTTCTGGAGGTTCTTTATAAATCCAGACTTTTAAACAGAGCTCTTAGGATTGTTAATGACTCTTCTGGCCACCCTGGGAAAGCCATGTTCCAGCTTCTTCCCTCTGGCAGAAGATATCGCTCTCGTTACGCCAACAGTTTTTATCCACAAGCTGTTATCAGTGTGAACAAAGCACTTTAATGATTTGCACTTGTTTTGAGCTGTTTTAGTCGATCGATTTCACAGTGACATTTGTTTACTGTTTTATTTGTTTTATTTTGTCTTTTAATGTTGTTTTATGTCTGTATTTGTCTGTGCACACTGGAGACTTTTGCTAATGTATTCCAATGTGGTGTTTTTACTGCAAATGGCAAATAAACTGAATCTGAATCTGAATTTTCTGAGACGCTTGCGGCTGTTTGGAGTGTGCCCAAAAATGATGACTGTTTACTATAGCTCTATATTAGAAAGCTGTCTCAGATACTGTATGGCAGTCTGGTTCGGTGCGCTCTCTGTGAAGGATAAATCCAGGATCCAGAGGCTTGTTAAAACTGCATCAAAGATCAATGGAGCCGAAGTTCCCTCCCTCCAGCTGATCTACGAGCAGAGCACACTCTCACTGGCTCAAAAAATTGTCAGTGGTCCCCAACACGCCCTGCATGAGGAATACGAGACCCTGCTTTCAGGACGTCGCTTTAGGGCTGTGAGACACAGGACAAACTCTCCTTTGGCCCAACTTCAGTGGCACCTTTTTTTTTTTGACCAAACAGAGACTTCAGAGCACTACTGCACTTTCCTGTAATTGTTCTTTTTTTTCTTTTTTCATTCATGCAGATCTTTGTAGCACTGTATCCTACAGCAAATTTCCCTTGGGACAATAAAGTTTATTTTATCTTACCTTCACCTACACTTTGTGACACTTTAGGAACCAGCAGAAGTGCAAGTGAAGTGAGAGAGTCTGGTTGTGATTCTAATGTGGCCATTAATCTTTGGCCTTCTGTGTTAGTGATTCTATGTGTAGCATGATGAGGGTCGAGGACTCACCTTTGATGTACGTACTTGATAACATAAAAGTAATCCTAAACCAGTAACGCCAGTCAAAATAAAAAAATCAACCCCCTAAGGCACACAGGTAAGTTTATAATGAAGAGGCATGTTTCATTAGTGAGCAGATTTATTATGGTTTTTCTCTTACTTTAGTTTAAAGTGTCACTTAAAATGATCCTTTCACAAGTTATACAATATCAGTTCACAATACACAATAACAATTTCCAAGTGTTCATGTGTCGTAGTAGACAATGAGAGTTCTAAGCTGTCCACAAATAGAATCAAAGTGAAAAGGATAATTAGAAAAGGCAGCGTTCTGACCTTGTATCCTGCCTGAGGATTAAATATTAGAAATAATATTTTACTTCCCCATACAACTGGCGCTGACCTACCCTCTGGAACATTGTGCACGGCCAGTAGGCCGTTGTAAACAACATTTTCTGGGTCCAGCCCACACCTGGACCCTCAGCTAAAGGGCAGGCAGCTGAGTCACACAGGCTAAAGAAAGACAAAGCAATTAATATCAATACATACTGTGACAATGTGGGGTTTTAAGCAGTACCTTGGTGGACCAGCCAGTAGGGGGCGGTAGCCTGGTATAAAAGTGTCTATGCCCTGTACTCTGCCGCTTGCCTTACTTCCTGGTCCTACCGGTGCTGTTTCCTCGTTCCCTGTCCTTCGTTGGCTCCCAGTCCGTGGTGTGGCTGTGCCCCACGATGAAGCTCCAGGGCCGCGTGTGTCTCCAGTCTGGCCGCGACTCGGGAATGGCGTGGACCAGCCGTCATGGCCCCTCACCGAGCGTCATTGCCCCGGTTCGGTAGCCTGGATGTAGCTGGGGAAGGCGGGTTCGGAGCGGGTTCGGAGCGGGTTCGGAGTGGGTTCGGAGCGGGTTTGGAGCGTGTTCGGAGTGGGTTCGGAGTGGGTTCGGAGCGGGTTTGGAGCGTGTTGGAGCGTGGCTGCCGTGTCTACCCTTGTTTTAATGAAAATGTGAAATGTAACATTTTATTCGTTCTCCTGTCCACAAAGAAAATAACTGCAAAAATAAATGTGTTGAATGAAATTATGCCTCATATTAATGCACCGACCTGTTTCCTTTTATGGTTTTTGGTTTGAAAGCTTTTGCCAAAAAAGCTGAGGGACGATGTACTCAGGAAAGTGGACACCGGGAGATGGAAATTTGAGTGGCATTTTTATAGCGCCTCCTGCAGGTGGCTACGTAGATCCACATCACCACATTAAACTACACAGGATGCCAGGGGAGTAATTTTAACACTGGAGTTATGTGTTCCCTCCTTTTGGGGCACGCTACCAGCATCACAGTAGTCAAGCCTTGAGGTGAATTTATCTTTGTTGCAGAGGTGGAAATACAGTGGTCTAAAAAAAAATACCTTTTACATACATTTTTCTAACCACAAACTCAGGACTTGCCTAGCCTTAGCCATCCGTAAATCCGGTCAATTATATTTTCCCTACATGTACGTCTGGGTCTGCCCCCAGTGTCTGCAGTTACCTCGGTTGTATCCCATCCGACCAATCAGGGAGGCGGGCAATGGCGGCAAATGCGATAGTAAAGTAATCCGTTATGGTCTGGCTCCAATCATCAAGAAATTGAAGCTGGAGCAAGAGGAATGTTTATCAGCTTTCATTGCTGGCAAAGATGTTGTGGCTCTACTCTCCGAGGCCTCCGTTAGTGGCAAAGGACATGCTAGGCTAAATGCTAAATGCTAGTGTGGCGGACACTAGGGGTCGCCACCGCCACAGGGTTGGTACTTGCCTGGGGCGGAGCTGAGCATAAAATGGCGGCTCACGTTGTCTCGGTCTGGGCTCCCTGCTCGCTGGTGTCAGGAAAGGTTTTAACTCTCCCCTGCCCCCTCTTATTTTAACAAATGTGTGGCTTTTAACATAGTTTTTAATCCTTTTGTCAGGGCTAGATTATCCGGTGGCAGACTTTCCCCTGGGAATCGTGATCAGAGCATCGAGGTGGGGACAGGTTTGGGTTTTTAACTTGGTTTTATCATTGATTTTTAACCGTCCCTATTCTTTTAGTTTCAGGAGTAGCCTGCTACTGTTTTTTGTTTTGTTTTATGCTACTGTTTTTGTGTTAGGTTTTAGTTTACTGTTTTGTGTTTTCATTCCTGGTTCAGTTTTAATTCTAGCACTGCACTTTTAAATAAAGGTTTTAGGTTTTAATGTTGTAGACTCTGGAGCTTAGGTGAGTAGTTTAGTTATATTCAGTTCTCCCGGGGCGCGCCTGAGGGGGACCTAGCCCAGTGTTTTTCAGTTATTTGCACAATTGGGGTTTCAGTTGTGAGTGAAGGAAGCACTTTCTGTTTTGTTGCGGGTAGGTTTCATTGTGCCCAGGGGCTGCAACTTTTAAACCCTTTTTGGGAATTTATATTTTGACCATGTCTTTTTAACATTACATTGAAATTAATTAAATCTTTTCAAAACTTTGAATTGCTCCAGCCTTTTTAATACAATTTTAATCGCACATTTCAGGTCTTGTCTCTGTATCGTTTGTTTTACATACTTACCTGTGTCCTTGGTTTTAGTTCCTGGTTTTATTCACTATTACTTTGAACTTTTAAAAAGGTACCTCAGGTGACACTAGCAACTCACTCGGGCGCATTACAAACGTCCTGGTAAACTCAGATCTAAGCGTTAACCCCTCCTACCTGTTAACGGAGCTCTAGGGTGGTGGTGCACACAAGCCACAAAAGTTTTCATGTGTTTTTAAATAAAGGGGACAGTGTTATTCTAGCAACTATAAGAGGTTGTACATGATGTTGTTGGAGTAGACACAAATTGCTTCATTTGTTTGCTGGTAAAAGGCGTGTAACATTGTATACAAAAATCTGTGAAACAGCGAAGTTGTGAAAGGTGAACCGTGATTCAAGACAGACTATTGTATGTGATAGTGGTTGCTTTAGCAGCTCCTGAATGAGACTTCTTGGTAAATTTTGGCTCCAAGATTCCTTAAAGTGTGGCTAGAGACCCTTTCAGTGTGTTAGGGGCCTTTAAAGTGTTGCTAGGGGCCCTTCCTGTGTTGCTCCGGGCCATACTGTGTTTCTAGGGGCCTTACTGTGTTGCTAGTGGCCCTTAGTGTGTTGCTCGGGTCATTACTGTGTTGCTAGGGGCCTTGACGTGTTGCGAAGGGCCTTACTGTGTTACTAGGGGCCTTGACGTGTTGCGAAGGGCCTTACGGTGTTGCTAGGGGCCTTATTGTGTTGCTTGGGCCCTTACTGTGTTGCTTGGGGCCTTACTGTGTTGCTAGTGCCCCTTCCTGTGTTGTTAGGGGCCTTCCTGTGTTGCTAGGGCCCTTACTGTGTTGCTTGGGCCTTTACTGTGTTGCTAGGGGCCTTACTGTGTTCCTTGGGCCCTTACTGTGTTGCTAGTGGCCCTTACTGTGTTGCTCGGGTCATTACTGTGTTGCTATGGGCCTTACTGTGTTGCTAGGGGCCTTACTGTGTTGCTAGGGCCCTTACTGTGTTTCTTGGGCCCTTACTGTGTTGCTTATGGCCTTAATGTGTTGCTAGGGGCCTTACTGTGTTGCTAGTGGCCTTTACTGTGTTGCTAGGGGCCTTACTGTGTTGCTTGGGCCCTTATTGTGTTGCTTATGGCCTTCCTGTGTTGCTAGGGTCCTTACTGTGTTGCTTGGGCCCTTACTGTGTTGTTAGGGGCCTTCCTGTGTTGCTAGGGCCCTTACTGTGTTGCTAGTGCCCCTTCCTGTGTTGTTAGGGGCCTTCCTGTGTTGCTAGGGCCCTTACTGTGTTGCTTGGGCCCTTACTGTGTTGCTAGGGGGCTTACTGTGTTGCTAGTGGCCTTACTGTGTTGCTAGTGCCCCTTATTGTGTTGCTAGGGGGCTTACTGTGTTGCTAGGGCCCTTACTGTGTTGCTTGGGCCCTTACTGTGTTGCTAGGGGGCTTACTGTGTTGCTCGGGTCAGTACTGTGTTGCTAGGGTCCTTACTGTGTTGCTAGGGGCCTTACCGTGTTGCTAGGGGCCTTACTGTGTTATTAGGGGCCTTACTTTGTTGCTAGGGGCCTTACTGTGTTGCTCGTGCTTGACCCCCGATGGACACACACACTCTGTTCTTTTTTGAAAAATGCAGAATAACTTTATTTAAAACATGATGTACAAAATATAAATATCATAATAAATAATAGTTATAAATAAATTATAATAAATATGTAAACAAATAATGTTTTAAATAATTGAGGCGGAGGTCAGAGGTCAGTTCCAGCTGAAGCAGTGGTGGTGTTTGAACAGAGAAGTTCTGAGGATCCGCATCAGGTCTGTGCGCAGGGCGAGCCAACCGCAAGGGTCCTGAGGAGTGCCAGAGAGCCAGAGATTAAAGAGAGTCAGACATTAAAGAGAGAGTCAGAGATTAAAGAGAGACTCAGGGATTAAAAAGAGAGTCTCATGGATTCAAGAGAGAATCAGAGATTCAAGAGAGCCAGAGATTCAAGAGAGTCTCATGGATTAAAGAGAGAGTCAGATATTCAAGAGAGCCAGAGATTAAAGAGAGACTCAGGGATTAAAGACAGAAAGAGTCGGGGATTAAAGAGCGGGAGAGTCAAAGATAAAAAAGAGAGTCAAAGATTGAAGAGAGTTAGATATTTAAGAGAGTCAAGGATTAAGAGAGACCCAGAGATTATAGATACACAGTCAGATAAAAGGAGAGAGAGATAGGGAATACATGAAGAAAGTCAGACATCAAGGAGAGAGAGAGAGTCAGAGATTAAAGAGAGAGAGTCAGGGATTGAAGAGAGTCCGAGACTAAGGAGCAAGAGACTCAAATATTAAAAGAGTCAAGGATTAAGAGTGAGTCAGAGTCAGAGATAAAAAGAGAGAGACAAATATTAAAGCGAGAGAGTCAAGGATTTAAATAGAGTCACAGATTAAAGAGAGATTCAGGAATTAAAGGATGCATCAGAGATTAAAGGGCCAGCCAGAGATAGTCACAGATTAAAGAGAGATAGTCAGGGATTAAGAGAGAGTCAGAGATTAAATAGAGTCACAGATTAAAAAGATAGCCAGAGATCAAAGAGAAAGTAAGAGATTAAAGAGAGAGAGTCAGGGATTTAGGGGAGTCGCAGATTAAAGGGAGAGAGCTCAGACCTGTCTCTGGATCAGTTCAGTGATGTCGCTGTAGTACTGATCCAAGATCCCAGACGAGTTCAGACGGGACATCTGTAATGATAGAACTATTGTAATAAAAGTAATATTGTACTACTACTGCAAAGAATACACTTAGAGGAAGTAGTAGTTGTTGTAGTTGTAGTAATAGTTGTAGTAGTAGTCGTTGTAGTAATAGTTGTAGTAGTTGTAGTACTCACACAGGGATGCTCTAGGACTTGATAGAGCAAATTCTGGAAATCGTCTAACTTCCTGTCGTCCCATAAGACTCCGCCCACACCCAAATTTGGCTCATTATTGTCAAACACATGCCCCGCCCCCTGGAGCGCTGCTTGAACCAACCGCTGAACAGAAGAACACTGCAGACCAATCAGAAGAGAGAAGAGAAGGTAAGAAACATATGGACGCAGAGAAACTGTGAAACACCGTAGACTGGCTGAGTGTGTGGTTGTGTACGTGTGGTTGTGTGTGTCTGGGTGTGTGGTTGTGTTTGTCTGGGTGTGTGGTTGTGTGTGTCAGGATGTGTGGTTGTGTTTGTCTGGGTGTGTGGTTGTGTATGTATGGGTTTGCGGTTGGTTGTGTATGTATGGGTGTGTGGCTGTGTGTGTCTGGGTGTGGTCGTGTGTCTGGGTGTGCTTACTTAATTTACCTGGGTTATCTTGCCTGGGTTATCTTACCTGGGTTATCTTGCCTGGGTTAGCTTAATTGGGTTAGACACTTACTTGTGTCTTCACGCTGCCAAAGATGCACAATGTGTGTTTCTGGGGCTCTCCTGTCATCTCCTTCTCCTCCACTCTGAGCAACCCACACCCACAGCAGGGGACTCTACTCTCCCTCCTCTCCCTCTCCTATGTCCTCTCTGTCCTCTCCCTCTCCTATGTCCTCTCTGTCCTCTCTCTCTCCTATGTCCTCTCTGTCCTCTCTCTCCTCTGTCCTCTCTCCTATGTCATCTCTCCTCTGTCCTCTCTCCTATGTCCTCTCTCCTCTGTCCTCTCTCCCTCCTCTCTCTCCTCTGTCCTCTCTCCTCTGTCCTCTCTCCTCTGTCCTCTCTCCCTCCTCTCTGTCCTCTTTGTCCTCTCTCCTCTGTCCTCTCTCCCTCCTCTCTCTCCTATGTCCTCTCTGTCCTCTCCCTCTCCTATGTCCTCTCTGTCCTCTCTCTCTCCTATGTCCTCTCTGTCCTCTCTCTCCTCTGTCCTCTCTCCTATGTCCTCTCTCCTCTGTCCTCTCTCCTCTGTCCTCTCTCCTATGTCCTCTCTCCTCTGTCCTCTCTCCCTCCTCTCTCTCCTCTGTCCTTTCTCCTCTGTCCTCTCTCCTCTGTCCTCTCTCCCTCCTCTCTGTCCTCTCTCCTCTGTCCTCTCTCCCTCCTCTCTCTCCTCTGTCCTCTCTCCCTCCTCTCTGTCCTCTCTCCTCTGTCCTCTCTGTCCTCTCTGTCCTCTCTCCTCTGTCCTCTCTCCCTCCTTTCTCTCCTCTGTCCTCTCTCTTCTGTCCTCTCTCCTATGTCCTCTCTCCTCTGTCCTCTCTCCCTCCTCTCTGTCCTCTCTGTCCTCTCTCCTCTGTCTCTGTTTTTAGGTCTTCTTACACGTTGTAATATTGTTGTATTTTGTGTGATGTGTTTCATTCAAGAATTACAATAGTAAAGTTCTTGGGTGTCTAAGAAGGCGACATTATATACAATGAATTATTATTACCGTGCTGTGATTGGTGGAGATGTTTCGAGGGACGGACACGTTAAGGTTGAGACATTCAGAAGAATATAACGAACCCTGCAGGAGACACGTGTTGTACATGTGTGAGTGCAGAAAACACATATGTAGTAGTAGTAGCAGTCATAGCAGCAATCGTAGTAGAAGCAGTAACAGTAGTTGTAGTAGTAACAATAGCAGTAGTAGTAGTAGGATTAAGCAGTAGCCGCAGTAGGAGTAACGGTATCAGTATTAGTAGTGAACGGTAGTACCACGTTGCGCAGCAGGCTCAGTGTTTGCTGAATTGTTTTTCCAGGAAGTAAACATCTGTTGCTGTGGAGATGAGGCCGAGCGTTACCATGGGAACGGGTCAGCACCATCAGCATCAGCAGCAGGACTCCAGCAGAGGGCGCTGTCCACATCTTCAACAACATCAAATACAATAGGACTGTTCAATTTCAAAGTACTCCTGTACTCTACTCCTCTACTGTACTCTTGTACTGTACTTTCCTGTACTCTTGTTCTCAGCAGTACTCATCAGGACTCAGCAGTACTTAGCAGAACTCAGCAGTACAAGATAATTAAACTAAATTAGTTAAACTAGTGTGAAACATCTTCACCTCAGAGACTCTCCATTATGACTCGCCATCTCGGAGATCCTCCCCCCTCGCCTCCTCCTCCCCCCTCGCCTCCTCCTCCCCCCTCGCCTTCTCACAGATGCGGCTCGTACATGAGTTTGGTGGAAAACTCTGAGGTGGAATGAACCACCGCAATGAAGTCGCAGATGAAGGAACCTGAACACCACACGGACCCTGCCCCCCCGAGTCCCCCCCCACATACACATATCTATATCTATATATATGTATATATAGATATAGATATATGTATCTATATATATATATATAGTTTTGTTATTTATATTATAATATATGTTATATATACTGCATACTTTTTTTGTTTATGCGCTGCAAACGGCAGCAAGTCCTGAGCAGCTCTGAAACGGTTTTCTTTACAATTGTTATTTTTCTTGATTTTTTCTACCTGAGATGTTGCTGCAGTTCAGTGTTCATGGTTTTACACTGGTCCAGACCAGAGCAGAGAGGATTCATGGTCCAAACCAAGTAGATCAGGCAAAAATCCACTGGAGGAACACTAACTTTTAGAAAAAGTCTGAAGAAGCATTCAGCATTTTACTTTGGACCAGAGCAGAGAAAATGGTCTGAACCAAGTGGCTCCACCTCTGCTGCTGCTGCTCCTGCTGCTGCGACCTGATGGACTGCTGCTGATTATTACTATTGTTAGCTTTTTAGAATGATCAGTTTATTTGTTTTGTTTGTGTGGATGAATGTGTTTTTGCTGCTGGTGACAAATGACAAATCTATGTATCTGTTTATCTATCTATCTAAATATATATAGATAGATAGACATGTATGTGCTAATATAAGAACAATACACACATATATATATATATATATTTATATTTATATATATAATGTACACAATTATCAGAGCAACACAACAAGATCATAAACTATAAAAGCTGCTTACCTTTGAACGAGTCCTGCTTTAGACCTACTTTTGACCTGGTTTCGTCCTGGTTTAGTCCTGGTTCTCGGCTGCTTCAGAGCTGCTTTGGTGCTGCTTTAGACCTGGGTTAGCCCCGGGTTAGTCCTGGTTTAGTCCTGGTTCTCGGCTGCTTTGGAGCTGCTTTAGTCCTGGGTTAGCCCCGGGTTAGTCCTGGTTTAGTCCTGGTTCTCGGCTGCTTTGGAGCTGCTTTAGTCCTGGGTTAGCCCCGGGTTAGTCCTGGATTAGTCCTGCTTTAGACCAGCTTTAGACCTGGTTAGTCCTGCTTTAGTCCTGAGTTAGTCGTGGGTTAGACCTGGTTTAGACCTGGGTTAGTCTTGGGTTACCGCTGGGTTTGATATGGTTCACTTCTGGTCTCTTGGTTTAAATACTTTTCTCTGATGGAAACTGAACCTGACCCACTTCCTGTCACTTTTCACTTTTCAGAAACATTTTAAGAATGAAATTTCAGTTTTTCCTCGAGTTCACAGTAAATGAATCAAAGTGATCTAACTGCAGCAAAACCCCAGACCGGGATTTCCACCCTGCCCCCTGCCCCCCTCACCCCTCTTGTTTTCACACCTTTCAACAGTACTGAAAACTGGTTTAAATACAAAAAATATACAATTAAATAAAATGAATAACAACAGCTACATCAAGCCTCAGTCTCCTGGGTCTACAGCCTCGGTCCTGGGTCTTCAGCCTCAGTCCTGGGTCTACAGCCTCACTCTTGGGTCTACAGCCTCAGTCCTGGGGCTACAGCCTCGGTCCTGGGTCTACAGTCTAAGACCTGGGTCTACAAGTCTCAGTCTTGGGTCTACAGCCTCAGTCCTGGGGCTACAGCCTCGGTCCTGGGTCTACAGTCTAAGACCTGGGTCTACAGTCTCAGTCTTGGGTCTACAGCCTCAGTCCTGGGTCTATAGCCTCGGTCCTGGGTCTACAGTCTAAGACCTGGGTCTACAGTCTCAGTCTTGGGTCTACAGCCTCAGTCCTGGGTCTATAGCCTCGGTCCTGGGTCTACAGTCTAAGACCTGGGTCTACAGTCTCAGTCTTGGGTCTACAGCCTCAGTCCTGGGTCTACAGCCTCAGTCCTGGGTCTACAGTCTAAGACCTGGGTCTACAGTCTCAGTCTTGGGTCTACAGCCTCAGTCTTGGGTCTCCAGCCTCGGTCCTGGGTCTACAGTCTCAATCTTGGGTCTACAGCCTCAGTCCTGGGTCTATAGCCTCGGTCCTGGGTCTACAGTCTAAGACCTGGGTCTACAGTCTCAGTCCTGGGTCTACAGTCTCAGTCTTGGGTCTACAGTCTCAGTCCTGGGTCTACAGTCTCAGTCTTGGGTCTACAGTCTCAGTCCTGGGTCTACAGTCTCAGTCCTGGCTCTACAGTCTCAGTCTTGGGTCTACAGTCTCAGTCTTGGGTCTACAGCCTCAGTCCTGGGTCTACAGTGCACAATATAAAATGTCATACCATTACTGAGTAGTGTGAACCCCATTTTGGGAAGCTCTGCTGTTGTTTAATGTTAATAACTGTATTATTTACAGATGTTTTTAGTTTGCGGTGACTATAGACTGTATTTCAGGAGTGACATCACCATAACGGAGTGTTTCTCAACCAGTGGGCCGCGGCTCTTTAAGTGTGAGATGTTTGTCGGGTCTTCGGACATGATCCTGTTGACCAAAATCATGAGCAGATTTGAACATAAGTGAGCTGGAGACAATTTCCTTATATGGGCGTTTGTTGGAACGGTGTAAGAAACATGGCGGACGTGTTGCTAAGGTGGTTGCTAAGGCGAGCTGGAGTTTCCCCCGTGAATGAAAGAATCTGCGGTCAATTCTTATATGGCTCATAACTGGATTTACAAAGAAAATATCATAATAAAAGCTTAGCATCGTCCATCTATACAGTCATAATGCCACAACCACAGCGGTGCATCATGGGAGCTGGAGTTCTATTCGATGATGAATCACTTCCTGTGAGTCTGGAATTAGAAACTAATGACAAAACGAAACTTTCAGAAAAAGAAACTTCCCCAGACACAGGACCAAGACCTGGATCAAGACCAGGATCAAGACCAGGACCAAGACCAGGACCAAGACCAGGATCAAGACCAGGACCAAGACCAGGACCAAGACACAGGACCAAGACCAGGTCAAAGACCAGGACCAGGACCAAGACCAGGACTAAGACCAAGACCAGGAAAAAGATTAGGACCAGAACCAAGACAAGTACAAGGACCAAGACATGGACCAAGACCATCATCAGGGTCATCATGGCTTCAGGGCATCAGGACATTAGGACATTAGGACATTAGGACATTAGGACATCAGGACATCAGGGACATCAGGGACATCATGACATTAGGACATCAGGACACCAGGGACATCAGGACATTAGGATATTAGGACATCCATACATCAGGGACATTAGGACATTATGACATCAGAGACATCAGGGACATCAGGACATTATGACATCAGGACATAGGGACATCAGGACATTAGGACATCAGGACATAAGGGACATCAGGACATAGGGACATCAGGACATTATGACATCAGAGACATCAGGGACATTAGGACATATGGACATTATGACATCAGGGAAATCAGGGACATTAGGACATATGGACATTATGACATCAGGGACATCAGGACATTATGACATCAGAGACATCAGGGACATTAGGACATCAGGACATTATGACATCAGGAAATTAGGACATTAGGACATCAGGGACATCAGGATATTAGGACATCAGGACATCAGGGACATGAGGGACATAAAGGACATCAGGACATTAGGGACATCAGGGACATCAGGACATCAGGGACATCAGGACATTAGGACATCAGGGACATCAGGACATAGGGACATCAGGGACATTAGGACATCAGGACATTATGACATCAGAAACATAAGGACATAGGGACATCAGGACATTAGGACATCAGGACATCAGGACATAGGGAAATCAGGACATTAAGACATCAAAAACATCGGGGACATTAGGACATCAGGGACATCAGGACATTATGACATCAGAAACATCAGGACATAGGGACATCAGGGACATCAGGACATTAGGACATCAGGACATTAGGGACATCAGGACATTATGACATCAGGGACATAGGGACATCAGGGACATCAAGACATCAGGACATTAGGACATCAGGGACATCAGGACATCAGGGACTTCAGGGACATCAGGACATAGGGACATAAGGGGCATCAGGACATTAGGACATAGGGACATAAGGGGCATCAGGACATTATGACATCAGAGACATCAGGGACATCAAGGACATTAGGACATCAGGGACATTAGGACATCAGGACATTATGACATTAGGACATCAGGGACATTAGGACATCAGGACATTATGACATTAGGACATCAGGGACATTAGGACATCAGGCCATTATGACATCAGGCCATCAGGGACATCAGGACATTAGGACATCAGGGACATTAGGGACATCAGGGACATCAGGACATTAGGACATTAGGACATTAGGACATCAGGGACTTTAGGACATCAGGGACATTAGGACATCAGGGACATCAGGACATTAAGACATCAGGACATTTTGACATCAAAGACATCAGGGACATTAGGACATCAGGGACACCAGGGACATTATGACATTAGGACATCAGGGACATTATGACATCAGAAACATCAGGACATCAGGACATTAGGACATCAGGACATCAGGACATCAGGGACATCAGGGACATCAGGACATTAGGACATCAGGGACATCAGGACATAGGGACATCAGGACATGGGCACATCAGGGAAATCAGGACATCAGGACATTAGGCCCTTTAGAACATCAGGACATTAGCACATCAGGGACTTAAGGACATCAGAGACATCAGGGACATCAGGACATCAGAAACATCAGGGAAATCAGGACTTAGGACATCAGGGACTTTAGGACATTAGCACATCAGGGACTTTAGGACATCAAAGACATCAGGACATTAGGACATCAGGACATCAGGGACATCAGGATATTATGACATCAGAAACATCAGGACATAGGGACATCAGGACATTAGGACATCAGGGACATTAGGACATCAGGGACATTAGGATATCAGGACATTATGACATCAGGACATTAAGACATCAGGACATTATGACATCAGGACATTAGGACATCAGGACATTAGGGACATCAGGACATTATGACATCAGAGACATCACGGACATAGGGACATAAGGGGCATCAGGACATTATGACATCAGAGACATAGGGACATCAGGACGTTAGGACATCAGGGACATTAGGACATCAGGACATTATGACATCAGAGACATCAGGGACATTAGGACATAAGGACATTATGACATTAGGACATCAGGGACATTAGGACATCAGGACATTATGACATCAGGGACATCAGGACATTAGGACATCAGGGACATTAGGACGTCAGGGACATCAGGACATTATGACATCAGAAACATCAGGACATAGAGACATCAGGGACATCAGGACATCAGGGACATTAGGACATAGGGACATCAGGGACGTCAGGACATTAGGACATCAGGGACATCATGACATTAGGACATCAGGACATTATGACATCAGGGACATTAGGACATCAGGGACATTATGACATTAGGACATCAGGGACATTATGACATCAGAAACATCAGGACATAGGGACATCGGGGATATCAGGGCATTAGGACATCAGGAACATCAGGACATTAGGACATCAGGGACATTAGGACATCAGGACATAATGACATCAGAAACATCAGGATATAGGGACATCAGGACATAGGGAAACCAGGACATTATGACATCAGAAACATCAGGACATAGGGACATCAGGGACATTAGGACATCAGGACATTATGACATCAGAAACATCAGGACATAGGGACATCAGGACATTATGAAATCAGAGACATCAGGGACATAAGGACATCAGGGACATCAAGACATCAGGACATTAGGACATCAGGGACTTCAGGGACATCAGGACATAGGGACATAAGGGGCATCAGGACATTAGGACATTAGGACATCAGGGCCATCAGGACAAAGGGACATTATGACATTAGGACATCAGGACATTATGACATTAGGACATCAGGACATTAGGGACATCAGGACATTAGGACATCAGGGACTTTAGGACATCAGGGACATTAGGACATCAGGACATTAGGACATCAGGGCATTATGACATCAGAGACATCAGGGACATTAGGACATCAGGGACATTAGGACATCAGGGCATTAGGGACATCAGGTCATTATGACATCAGGGACATAGGGACATCAGGGACATCAAGACATCATGACATTAGGACATCAGGACATCAGGGACATCAGGACATTAGGACATCAGGACATTAGGGACATCAGGTCATTATGACATCAGGGACATAGGGACATCAGGGACATCAAGACATCATGACATTAGGACATCAGGACATCAGGGACATCAGGACATTAGGACATCAGGGACTTCAGGGACATCAGGACATAGGGACATAAGGGGCATCAGGACATTAGGACATAGGGACATAAGGGGCATCAGGACATTATGACATCAGAGACATCAGGGACATCAAGGACATTAGGACATCAGGGACATTAGGACATCAGGACATTAGGACATCAGGGACATTAGGACATTATGACATTATGACATCAGGCCATCAGGGACATTAGGACATCAGGGACATCAGGGACATCAGGACATTAGGGACATCAGGGACATCAGGACATTAGGACATCAGGGACATTAGGACATCAGGATATAGGGACATCAGGACATTAGGACATCAGGGACATCAGGACATTAAGACATCAGGACATTTTGACATCAGGACATTTTGACATCAGGACATTTTGACATCAAAGACATCAGGGACATTAGGACATCAGGGACATTAGGACATTATGACATCAGAAACATCAGGACATAGGGACATCAGGACATTAGGACATCAGGGACATCAGGACATTAGGACATCAGGGACATTAGGACATCAGGACATTATGACATCAGAAACATCAGGACATAGGGACATCAGGACATAGGCACATCAGGGACATCAGGACATTAGGCCCTTTAGAACATCAGGACATTATGACATTAGGACATCAGGGACATTATGGCATTAGGACATCAGGGACATCAGGACATTAGGGACATCAGGACATTATGACATCAGAGACATCAGGGACATAGGGACATCAGGGACATCAAGACATCAGGACATTAGGACATCAGGGACTTCAGGGACATCAGGACATAGGGACATAAGGGGCATCAGGACATTAGGACATCAGGACATTATGACATCAGAGACATCAGGACATAGGGACATCAGGACATTAGGACATCAGGGACATTATGACATCAGAGACATCAGGGACATCAAGGACATTAGGACATTATGACATTAGGGACATTAGGACATCAGGGACATTATGACATAAGGACATCAGGGACATTAGGACATCAGGACATTATGACATCAGGCCATCAGGGACATCAGGACATTAGGGACATCAGGGACTTTAGGACATCAGGGACATTAGGACATCAGGACATTATGACATCAGAAACATCAGGACATAGGGACATCAGGGACATTAGGACATCAGGGACATTAGGACATCAGGACATTATGACATCAGGACATTATGACATCAGGACATTAGGACATCAGGACATCAAGACATCAGGACATTATGACATCAGGAGATTAGGACATCAGGACATTAGGGACATCAGGACATTATGACATCAGAGACATCAGGGACATAAGGGGCATCAGGGCATTATGGCATCAGAGACATCAGGACATCAGGACATTAGGACATCAGGGACATTATGACATCAGGGACATTAGGACATCAGGACATTAGGACATCAGGGACATTAGGACATCAGGACATTATGACATTAGGACATCAGGGACATTATGGCATTAGGACATCAGGGACATCAGGACATTAGGGACATCAGGACATTAGGACATCAGGGACTTTAGGACATCAGGGACTTTAGGACATCAGGGACATTAGGACATCAGAGACATCAGGGACATTAGGACATCAGGATATCAGGGACATCAGGACATTATGACATCAGAAACATCAGGACATAGGGACATCAGGACATTAGGACATCAGGGACATTAGGACATAGGGACATCAGGACATCAGGGACATCATGACATTAGGACATTAAGACATCAGGACATTATGACATCAGAAACATCAGGGACATTAGGGAAATCAGGGACATTATGACATTAGGACATCAGGGACATTATGACATCAGAAATATCAGGACATAGGGACATCAGGACATTAGGACAGCAGGACATTAGGACATCAGGGACATTAGGACATCAGGACATTATGACATCAGAAACATCAGGACATAGGGACATCAGGACATTAGGACATCAGGACATAGGAAAACCAGGACATTATGACATCAGAAACATCAGGACATAGGGACATCAGGACATTAGGACATCAGGGGCATCAGGACATTAGGACATCAGGGACATCAGGATATAGGGACATAAGGGGCATCAGGACATTATGACATCAGGACATAGGGACATCAGGGACATTAAGACATCAGGACATTATGACATCAGGGACATCAAGGACATTAGGACATCAGGGACCTTAGGACATCAGGGACATTAGGACATCAAGACATTATGACATTAGGACATCAGGACATTATGACATTAGGACATCAGGGACATTAGGACATCAGGACATTATGACATCAGGCCATCAGGGACATCAGGACATTAGGACATCAGGGACATTAGGGACATCAGGGACATCAGGACATTAGGACATCAGGGACTTTAGGACATCAGGGACATTAGGACATCAGGGACATCAGGACATTAGGACATCAGGACATTATGACATCAGAAACATCAGGACATAGGAACATCAGGGACATTAGGACATCAGGGACATTAGGATATCAGGATATTATGACATCAGGACATTAAGACATCAGGACATTATGACATCAGGATATTAGGACATTAGGGACATCAGGACATTATGTCATCAGAGACATCAGGGACATAGGGACATAAGGGGCATAAGGACATTATGACATCAGAGACATCAGGACATAGGGACATCAGGACATTAGGACATCAGGACATTAGGACATCAGGGACATTAGGACATCAGGACATTATGACATCAGAAACATCAGGACATAGGGACATCAGGACATAGGAAAACCAGGACATTATGACATCAGAAACATCAGGACATAGGGACATCAGGACATTAGGACATCAGGGACATCAGGACATTAGGACATCAGGACATAGGGACATAAGGGGCATCAGGACATTAGGACATCAGGGACATCAGGATATAGGGACATAAGGGGCATCAGGACATTAGGACATCAGGGACTTTAGGACATCAGGGACATTAGGACATCAGGGACATCAGAAACATCAGGACATAGAGACATCAGGACATAAGGACATCAGGACATAGGGACATCAGGGACATCAGGACATTAGGACATCAGGGACATCATGACATTAGGACATCAGGGCATTATGACATCAGAGCCATCAGGGACATCAGGGACATTATGACATTAGGACGTCAGGGACATTATGACATCAGAAACATCAGGACATAGGGACATCAGGGATATCAGGGCATTAGGACATCAGGGACATCAGCACATTAGGACATCAGGACATAATGACATCAGAAACATCAGGATATAGGGACATAAGGACATAGGGAAATCGGGACATTATGACATCAGAAACATCAGGACATAGGGACATCAGGGACATTAGGACATCAAGGACATCAGGACATTATGACATCAGAAACATCAGGACATAGGGACATCAGGACATAGGGACATCAGGGACATCAGGACATTAGGACATCAGGACATTATGACATCAGAGACATCAGGGACATAGGGATCTCAGGGACATCAAGACATCAGGACATTAGGACATCAGGGACTTCAGGGACATCAGGACATAGGGACATAAGGGGCATCAGGACATTAGGACATTAGGACATCAGGGCCATCAGGGACATCATGACATAGGGACATAAGGGGCATCAGGACATTAGGACATCAGGACATTATGACATCAGGACATAGGGACATCAGGACATTAGGACATCAGGGACATTATGACATCAGAGACATCAGGGACATCAAGGACATTAGGACATTATGACATTAGGGACATTAGGACATCAGGACATTAGGACATCAGGGACATTATGACATAAGGACATCAGGGACATTAGGACATCAGGACATTATGACATCAGGCCATCAGGGACATCAGGACATTAGGGACATCAGGGACATTAGGGACATCAGGGACTTTAGGACATCAGGGACATTAGGACATCAGGACATTATGACATCAGAAACATCAGGACATAGGGACATCAGGGACATTAGGACATCAGGGACATTAGGACATCAGGACATTATGACATCAGGACATTATGACATCAGGACATTAGGACATCAGGACATCAAGACATCAGGACATTATGACATCAGGAGATTAGGACATCAGGACATTAGGGACATCAGGGACATCAGGACATTATGACATCAGAGACATCAGGGACATAAGGGGCATCAGGGCATTATGGCATCAGAGACATCAGGACATCAGGACATTAGGACATCAGGGACATTATGACATCAGGGACATTAGGACATCAGGACATTAGGACATCAGGGACATTAGGACATCAGGACATTATGACATTAGGACATCAGGGACATTATGGCATTAGGACATCAGGGACATCAGGACATTAGGGACATCAGGACATTAGGACATCAGGGACTTTAGGACATCAGGGACATTAGGACATCAGAGACATCAGGGACATTAGGACATCAGGATATCAGGGACATCAGGACATTATGACATCAGAAACATCAGGACATAGGGACATCAGGACATTAGGACATCGGGGACATTAGGACATAGGGACATCAGGACATCAGGGACATCATGACATTAGGACATTAAGACATCAGGACATTATGACATCAGAAACATCAGGGACATTAGGGAAATCAGGGACATTATGACATTAGGACATCAGGGACATTATGACATCAGAAATATCAGGACATAGGGACATCAGGACATTAGGACAGCAGGACATTAGGACATCAGGGACATTAGGACATCAGGACATTATGACATCAGAAACATCAGGACATAGGGACATCAGGACATTAGGACATCAGGACATTGGAAAACCAGGACATTATGACATCAGAAACATCAGGACATAGGGACATCAGGACATTAGGACATCAGGACATTAGGACATCAGGGACATCAGGATATAGGGACATAAGGGGCATCAGGACATTATGACATCAGGACATAGGGACATCAGGGACATTAAGACATCAGGACATTATGACATCAGGGACATCAAGGACATTAGGACATCAGGGACCTTAGGACATCAGGGACATTAGGACATCAGGGACATTAGGACATCAAGACATTATGACATTAGGACATCAGGCCATTATGACATTAGGACATCAGGGACATTAGGACATCAGGACATTATGACATCAGGCCATCAGGGACATCAGGACATTAGGACATCAGGGACATTAGGGACATCAGGGACATCAGGACATTAGGACATCAGGGACTTTAGGACATCAGGGACATTAGGACATCAGGGACATCAGGACATTAGGACATCAGGACATTATGACATCAGAAACATCAGGACATAGGAACATCAGGGACATTAGGACATCAGGGACATTAGGATATCAGGATATTATGACATCAGGACATTAAGACATCAGGACATTATGACATCAGGATATTAGGACATTAGGGACATCAGGACATTATGTCATCAGAGACATCAGGGACATAGGGACATAAGGGGCATCAGGACATTATGACATCAGAGACATCAGGACATAGGGACATCAGGACATTAGGACATCAGGGACATTAGGACATCAGGACATTATGACATTAGGACATCAGGGACATCAGGACATTATGACATCAGGACATTAGGACATCAGGACATTAGGGACATCAGGACATTATGACATCAGGGACATAGGGACATAAGGGGCATCAGGAGATTATGAAATCAGAGACATCAGGACATAGGGACATCAGGACATTAGGACATCAGGGACATTAGGAAATCAGGACATTATGACATCAGAGAAATCAGGGACATCAGGGACATTAGGACATCAGGACATTATGACATCAGGACATTAGGGACATCATGACATCAGAGACATCAGGGACATAAGGGGCATCAGGACATTATGACATCAGAGACATCAGGACATAGGGACATCAGGACATTATGACATCAGAGACATCAGGGACATCAGGGACATTAGGACATCAGGACATTAGGACATCAGGGACATTAGGACATCAGGACATTATGACATCAGGACATTAGGACATCAGAGACATCAGGGACATCAGGACATTAAGACATCAGGACATTAGGACATCAGGACATTAGGGACATCAGGACATTATGACATCAGGGACATAAGGGGCATCAGGACATTATGAAATCAGAGACATCAGGACATCAGGGACATTATGACATCAGAGACATCAGGGACATTAGGACATCAGGACATTATGACATCAGGATATTAGGACATTAGGGACATCATGACATCAGAGACATCAGGGACATAGGGACATAAGGGGCATCAGGACATTATGACATCAGAGACATCAGGACATAGGGACATCAGGACATAGGGACATCAGGACATAGGGACATCAGGACATTAAGACATCAGGGACATTAGGACATTATGACATCAGAGACATCAGGGACATTAGGACATCAGGACATTAGGACATCAGGACATTATGACATCAGGACATAGGGACATCAGGACATTATGACATCAGAGACATCAGGGACATCAGGGACATTAGGACATTAGGACATTATAACATTAGGACATCAGGGACATTAGGACATCAGGACATTATGACATCAGGACATTAGGACATCAGAGACATCAGGGACATCTGGACATTAAGACATCAGGACATTATGACATCAGAATATTAGGACATCAGGACATTAAGGAACATCAGGGACATCAGGACATTATGACATCAGGGACATCAGGGACATAGGGACATCAGGACATCAGGGACATTAGGACATTATGACATCAGGGACATCAGGGACATTAGGACATCAGGACATTAGGACATTAGGGACATCAGGGACATCATGACATCAGAGACATCAGGGACATAGGGACATAAGGGGCATCAGGACATTATGACATCAGAGACATCAGGACATAGGGACATCAGGACATAGGGACATTAAGACATCAGGGACATTAGGACATTATGACATCAGAGACATCAGGGACATCGGGGACATTAGGACATCAGGACATTATGACATCAGGACATTAGGACATCAGGACATCAGGACATTAAGACATCAGGACATTAGGACATCAGGACATTAGGGACATCAGGGACATCAGGTCATTATGACATCAGAGACATCAGGGACATAGGGACATAAGGGGCATCAGGACATTATGACATCAGAGACATCAGGACATAGGGACATCAGGACATTAGGACATCAGGACATTGTGACATCAAAGACATCAGGGACATTAGGACATCAGGACATTATGACATCAGGGACATTAGGATATCAGGGACATTATGACATTAGGACTTCAGGGACATCCGGACATTAGTGACATCAGGGACATCAGGACATTAGGACATCAGGGACATTAGGACATCAGGACATTATGACATTAGGACATCAGGGACATTAGGACATCAGGGACATTAGGACATCAAGGATATCAGGAGATTAGGGACATCAGGACATTAGGACATCAGGGACTTTAGGACATCAGGGACATTAGGACATCAGGGACATTAGGACATCAGGACATTATGACATCAGCAACATCAGGACATAGGGACATCAGGACATTAGGACATCAGGGACATCAGGACATTAAGACATCAGGACATTATGACATCAGAGACATCAGGGACATTAGGACATCAGGGACATCAGGGACATTATGAAATTAGGACATCAGGGACATTATGACATCAGAAACATCAGGACATAGGGACATCAGGGATATCAGGACATTAGGACATCAGGGACATCAGGACATTAGGACATCAGGGACATTAGGCCATCAGGACATTATGACATCAGAAACATCAGGACATAGGGACATCAGGGATATCAGGACATCAGGACATAGAGACATCAGGACATTAGGACATCAGGACATCATGGACATAAGGGACATCAGGACATTATGACATCAGAAACATCAGGACATAGAGACATCAGGACATTAGGATATCAGGGACATTAGGACATCAAGGACATTAGGACATCAGGACATTAGGGACATCAGGACATTAAGACATCAGGGACATTAGGACATCAGGGACATTATGACATCAGAAACATCAGGACATAAGGACATCAGGGACATCAGGACATTAGGACATCAGAGACATCAGGGACATTAGGATATCAGGACATTATGACATCAGAAACATCAGGGACATTAGGACATCAGGATATTATGACATCAGGGACATTAGGACATCAGGGACATTAGGGACATCAGGACATGAGGACATCAGGGACTTTAGGACATCAGGACATTAGGACATCAGGGACATACGGACATCAGGACATCAGAGATATCAGGGACATCAGGGACATTAGGACATCAGGGACATTAGGACATCAGGGACATCAGGACATTAGGACATCAGGGACTTTAGGACATCAGAGACATCAGGACATAGGGACATCAGAGACATCAGGGACATTAGGACATCAGGACTTTAGGAGATCAGGGACATCAGGGACATAAGGACATTAAGACATCAGGGACAATAGGACATCAGAACATCAGGGACATTATGCCATCAGGGACATCAGGACATTAGGACATCAGGGACAGTAGGACATCAGGGACATTAGGACATCAGGGACATTAGGACATCAGAGACATCAGGACATCAGAGACATCAGGACATTAGGACATCAGGGACATTATGACATCAGAGACATCAGGGACATCAGGACATTAGGATATCAGGACATTAGGACATCAGGGACATTAGGACATCAGGGACATCAGGACATCAGAGACATCAGGGAAATAAGGACATTATTACATCAGGGACATTAGGACATCAGGGACATTAGGACATCAGGACATCAGGGACATTATGACATCAGAGACATCAAGGACATCAGGGACACCAGGGACATTAGGACATCAGGACATCAGGGACATCAGGACATTAGGACATCAGGACATCAGGGACATTAGGGCATCAGGGACAATAGGACATCAGGGACATTAGGGCATCAGAGACATCAGGGACATTATGACATCAGGCACATCAGGACATCAGGACATTAGGACATCAGGAACATCAGGGACATTAGGACATCAGGGACATTAGGACATCAGGGACATCAGGGGCATTAGGACATCAGAGACATCAGGGACATCAGGACATTAGGGACATTAGGACATTAGGGACATCATGGACATCAGGGCATCAGGGACATCATGTACATCAGGACATAGGGACATCAGGACATTAGGGACATCAGGACATAGGGACATTAGGGACATCAGGACATTAGGGACATCAGGACATTAGGGACATCAGGGACAATAGGACATCAGGGCACGCTGGCTGAGTGGATAGCACTCTTTCCTCTCAGCAAGAAAAACATGTACAATAGGTCTGGCATGTGCCTCTTTTACTGGCGACCCCGCTCCCATCTCTGTGTGGAGTGAGAGACCAATGCCCAAAAATAACAAATGTAAACTGCTTTGTGACTCTGATCTGTGAAAGGCGCTATATAAATAAAGATGACTTACTTACTTACATGCAATAGAACCTGAACATAAGCTGTGATAGGCTCTAACACAATTACCCAGAAGCCTTCTCTCTCTCGGTGATCAGACGTTGCCCTCAGCAGGATGTGGTTTACTGCCACAGATGTTATGTTAGAAATCAGCTCGTCCACTTTGACTCTGCTGCTGCAGGGGCCACTCTGGCTTCACACAGGGGTGACTCTTCCTCCCCCCTCAGCCTCATCTTCCTCCCCCCTCAGCCTCATCTTCCTCCTCCCTCAGCCTCATCTTCCTCCCCCCTCAGCCTCATCTTCCTCCCCCCTCAGCCTCATCTTCCTCCTCCCTCAGCCTCATCTTCCTCCCCCCTCAGCCTCATCTTCCTCCTCCCTCAGCCTCATCTTCCTCCCCCCTCAGCCTAAAATAAATGTGTGGCGCAGCTCCATGAACACATACTGCTGTTATCTGAAGTCTCTGAAGGTCTCAGACACAGAGCCACTAGCTTAACCTCGTTAGCATCAAAGCTCACCCGCCTCTTCTGCCCTGCGTTTTGGGTCTTTGGGTCACCCTCTCTCAGTGTGTGGACCCTCAGTGTGTGGACCCACTCTGGGGCCACTACCTCCATCTGACTCTGCCTGACTCTGTGACACCATCACTGATCACTGATGCTTCATTGCTTCATCACTGATGCTTCATCACTTTCTGTCTGATATGAAGCAGGTCGTCATCCGAGAGAGCCCAGTCTCATATCCAGTGTCTCAGTGTGTTGCATGTTCTCCTTATTTATTTATTAGATTATTTGACAGGGACATTACACATTAATGAACATTTCTGTAAATTTGTCAGCATTAGCTGCAAAGCTAGTTTTCAGCTGCTGTCCTTGGGCAAGGTGTATGATGCTAACAACAGTTATAAAACAAAACAGTTTAAAAATGGAGGCTTCATACTTACATAACAAATGTTGATTTAATTCATACATTGATAAAATCAGAATGTTCGTTCTGTAACTTGCACAGTAGAAAGGGGATTTTTGTGCCAGGGCAGGTCGTACAGTTCAAACATGAGACATTATTAGGATAAATGTGTAAAGTTATTTACAAGAAAACACCTGTGCAGAGGATCCTGATACTTGGATCAGTCCTGTAGAGTTCTGTGTAGGCTCTAATGAGCACATCGCTGATTGGAACCAGTTTTTTAATTGAGTCCTAAATGTGTTAAACGTGGGGCATTCTCTGATGGTGAGAGTGACGCTGTTCCAGATGTTACATCCCCTAACTGAAAGAACTGCCCAAAGGTGGTATGTCTGAAGGGCACTTCAGTCTCCTCTAGACCGGGTGGCTCTGCCAGAGGAGGATTTTAGCTTTATGAATTCCCTTAATGGCGGCGGTGCGGTCCGTGTACTTTTGCGTTCAATACATTTTCTATTTTTGAAAGGAAATTTAAAATCGAAAAAAGGCTATTTTGCATTTTCAAGCACACAGCAATATACAAAAATTACCATTTTGGTTTTTTTCATTGCTTATAAGACATATAGATATTAAAATAACCGGGTTTGGGAACTAGAAAATTAACCTTTTTAAAATATGTATTTAACACATTTCGGCATCAATCGATTACCCGGAAGTGAAACAAGTTTGTTTACTCGCACCGATTAGTATTACCTGTGGACCCCGATAATTTGTGATAATCACGGAGAGCGTCTGAGATTTTGCAGTGCATTCACACGAGATAAGCAATATCTGTAAAATACTATATTTTCTCTGACATCTCTCTCCGCTTCACGCAGTTCAGAGAGCCGCGTCTGACCACAGTTAATATATACAGTCTATGGACCACAGCAGCCACAGAGACATGAGGACACACATTTTACTGCTCTACAGTTCTCTGGCCCATGCTGTCTGTAATGTTTAATAATAGTTTGTATGGACTACTCCTCATACTCGAATACATACATAAATACACATACTGCTACGATACGTGCGAGCCGACAAATAGTAACGGCTGCAGCAACACGTTTATGACAGAGTGCAAAGTAAACTTACAAATACAACCCATCGGTCTGATCGTGTCAGTGAACACATTACGTCCTCTACACTTCTCCATAGACCTCACAGAGACAGCAGCAGCCGCGACTCTGCAGCTGTGTACACAGCCGCGATACGCAACCCCTCTGCTCATTGACAAAAAACCCCGCAGAAAGTAAAGCGGAAGCGGCAATAGCGATCACAATCACTGACATGCAGATTCTCACGGGATAAGTATTATCACAGGACGTCTGCGTTTGGACAAATACAGGAGGTCATTTGCGTTTTAGAGCAAATAGGGCTGACGCAAGCCCCGGTGATCCAAGATGGCGCCCTATTCAGATGAATGGCTTGTGCTCAGTAGCGCATGGGACTTCACTGAGAAGAGAACTCGCCTATATTTGGGCATCGTCTGGTCTTCCCGGTTCTGCGCAGTGGATTAGCGTCGCGCCAAATACGCGTGTCTGGCTTTCATGCACGTGCACAGAGGGGCTCGGCCGCGCTCTGACCAATCAGAGCTGCTCATTAGAGCAGCGGAAGAGCGGAGCCAGAGTGAGAAGGCAGGGAGCAGAGTTTGTGGCAGTAAAGTGTGGATTTAAAGAAAACTTACATTGAGTTCTATGGGACTTTTTTCTGGGTAGCCCTCGTGAATTTAGTCTACAGTACCACGGGTGCCCATAGATGGGACAGCTATAAGCTAGTAATACCCTATCCAGTTATTATTATAGATCCATGGGCTGAAGTCAATGGCTGAAGTAAACAAACTTGTTTCACTTCCGGGAAATACACATTGAAAAATTTTAATTATTGCATTTTCTAGTTCCCAAATCCGGTTACTATAATATATACAGTGCCTTGCGAAAGTATTGAACCTTTCAACATTTCGCCACATTTCAGGCTTCAAACATAAAGATATACAATCTTAATTTTTTGACATGAATCAACAACAAGTGGGACACAATCGTGAAGTGGAACGACATTTTTTGGATAATTTAAACTTTTTTAACAAATAAAAAACTGAAAAGTGGGGCGTGCTTTACTTTACGAACTTTACTTTACGGCCCCTTTACCTCCGAACTTTCATCTCAAACAAGGAGAAGACTGATCAGAGATGCAGCCAAGAGGCCCATGATCACTCTGGATGAACTGCAGATAACTACAGCTGAGGTGGGAGAGTCTGTCCATAGGACAACAATCAGTCGTGCACTGCACACATCTGGCAGAGTGGCAAGAAGAAAGCCATTTCTCAAAGATATCCATAAAAAGTCTTTTAAAGTTTGCCACAAGCCACCTGGGAGACACACCAAACATGTGGAAGAAGGTGCTCTGGTCAGATGAAACCAAAATCAAACTTTTTGGCCACAATGCAAAACGATATGTTTGTCGTAAAAGCAACACAGCTCATCACCCTGAACACACCATCCCCACTGTCAAACATGGTGGTGGCAGCATCATGCTTTGGGCCTGCTTTTCTTCAGCAGGGACAGGGAAGATGGCTAACATTGATGGGAAGATGGATGGAGCCAAATACAGGAGCATTCTGGAAGAAAACCTGTTGGAGTCTGCAAAAGACCTGAGACTGGGACGGAGATTTATCTTCCAACAGGACAATGATCCAAAACATAAAGCCAAATCTACAATGGAATGGTTCACAAATAGACGTATCCAGGTGTTAGAATGGCCAAGTCAAAGTCCAGACCTGAATCCAATCGAGAATCTGTGGAAAGAGCTGAAGACTGCTGTTCACAAACACTCTCCATCCAACCTCACTGAGCTCGAGCTGTTTTGCAAGGAAGAATGGGCAAGAATTCCAGTCTCTCGATGTGCAAAACTGATAGAGACATACCCCAAGCGACTTGCAGCTGTAATTGCAGCAAAAGGTGGCGCCACAAAGTATTAGCGCAAAGGGGCCGAATAATATTGCACGCCCCACTTTTCAGTTTTTTATTTGTTAAAAAAGTTTAAATTATCCAATTAATTTGGTTCCACTTCACGATTGTGATTTTTTTTTTTATTTTTATATCTTTATGTTTGAAGCCTGAAATGTGGCGAAATGTTGAAAGGTTCAAGGGGGGCAAATACTTTTGCAAGGCAATGTATATATGTCTTATAACTATAAGCAATGAAAAAAAACTAAATGGTCTTTTTTGTATATATCTGTGTGCCTGAAAATGCAAAATAGCCTTTTTTCGATTTTCCATTTCCTTTCAAAAATAGAAAATGTATTGAACGCAAAAGTACACGGACCCGGTCCAAGTCCATTGATTATTTTGTAAACCATACAAGAAAATTTAAAGTATTTAAAATGTTCGAAGTTTAGAAGGTTGTACTTCTCAAGAATGCGACAGTGGTGGTATGAAACAGGTTTTCTGGCAAAACATCTTAAAGCTTTTTTATATAAAGATTGTATTTGCCTAAAAGTAGTTTCATTTGTAAGATGATCCTTGTAATTGTATTTTTGTTATTTACTTTTATGTTTTGTTTTGTTTATGTTGCATGTCTCATTGTGTGATCAAAATATAAATAACACATAACGAAAACACAAATCAGTCTTGAAACGCTGACCGTGTTTCCAGTGTCCACCACCAGAGGGCGACAGAGCCCAATGTACAGGTGACTGATCTACAGCCTCCGTCCTGGGTTTAGAGAATGGGTGTCAAAGTCAGGGCCCGCGGGCCAGATTCGGCCACAGAGCCATAAGAAAATATTGGATTATTCGTTTAATGTGAAGGACGTGTGTTTTCTCTGTGAAGGACATTTCTTTGAGTCTTTTGAAAAAAAAAAGAAAATAAATTACTGACAGGGCCATACAATAATACTGGATTATTCATTTAATCATTAAATAAATTACGACCCACTGTGTTAGGTCGATCAAGGCTATGCTCACACTCAGAGAGCAGCCGTCCTCCTGTGGACTCACCACCTGCAGAGGGTCAGTGAGGGGCTGGTGCTATGAGACTTGGGTGGCATCTCTGACTGCCACCCCCCTGACCCAGAAATGGATTAAAGGGTAGAAAATGGATGGATGGATGTGTTAGGTCTTGGTTCAATAAGTTATATGCAATCATTTTCATATGTTTTGATGAACATTGAACCAGTCCGGCCCTTGGTTTGTGGCATATTGGGTTTTTTTTGGCCTCTGATGCATTTGACTTTGACATCCCTGGATTAGAGCCTCATTCCTGGGTCTACAGCCTCAGTCCTGGGTCTACAGCCTCAGTCCTGGATCTACAGCCTCAGTCCTGGGTCTAGAGCCTCAGTCCTGGATCTACAGCCTCAGTCCTGGGTCTACAGCCTCAGTCCTGGATCTACAGCCTCAGTCCTGGATCTACAGCCTCAGTCCTGGATCTACAGCCTCAGTCCTGGATCTACAGCCTCAGTCCTGGGTCTACAGCCTCAGTCCTGGGTCTACAGCCTCAGTCCTGGGTCTACAGCCTCAGTCCTGGATCTACAGCCTCAGTCCTGGGTCTACAGCCTCAGTCCTGGGTCTAGAGCCTCAGTCCTGGATCTACAGCCTCAGTCCTGGGTCTACAGCCTCAGTCTTGGGTCTACAGCCTCAGTCCTGGGTCTACAGCCTCAGTCCTGGGTCTACAGCCTCAGTCCTGGATCTACAGCCTCAGTCCTGGGTCTACAGCCTCAGTCCTGGGTCTACAGCCTCAGTCCTGGATCTACAGCCTCAGTCCTGGATCTACAGCCTCAGTCCTGGGTCTACAGCCTCAGTCCTGGATCTACAGCCTCAGTCCTGGGTCTACAGCCTCAGTCTTGGGTCTACAGCCTCAGTCCTGGATCTACAGCCTCAGTCCTGGATCTACAGCCTCAGTCCTGGATCTACAGCCTCAGTCCTGGGTCTACAGCCTCAGTCCTGGGTCTACAGCCTCAGTCCTGGATCTACAGCCTCAGTCCTGGGTCTACAGCCTCAGTCCTGGATCTACAGCCTCAGTCCTGGATCTACAGCCTCAGTCCTGGGTCTACAGCCTCAGTCCTGGGTCTACAGTCTCAGTCCCGAGCCTCAGTCCTGGGTCTACAGCCTCTTTCCTGGGTCTACAGCCTCAGTCCTGGGTCTACAGCCTCAGTCCTGGATCTACAGCCTCAGTCCTGGATCTACAGCCTCAGTCCTGGGTCTACAACCTCAGTCCTGGGTCTACAGCCTCAGTCCTGGATCTACAGCCTCAGTCCTGGGTGTACAGCCTCAGTCCTGGGTCTACAGCCTCAGTCCTGGGTCTACAGCCTCAGTCCTGGGTCTACAGCCTCAGTCCTGGATCTACAGCCTCAGTCCTGGGTCTACAGCCTCAGTCCTGGGTCTACAGCCTCAGTCCTGGGTCTACAGCCTCAGTCCTGGGTCTACAGCCTCAGTCCTGGATCTACAGCCTTAGTCCTGGGTCTACAGCCTCAGTTCTGGGTCTACAGCCTCAGTCCTGGATCTACAGCCTCAGTCCTGGGTCTAGAGCCTCAGTCCTGGATCTACAGCCTCAGTCCTGGGTCTACAGCCTCAGTCCTGGGTCTACAGCCTCAGTCCTGCCTCATTCCTGGGTCTACAGCCTCATTCCTGGGTCTACACCTGGGTCTACAGCCTCAGTCCTGGGTCTACAGCCTCAGTCCTGGGTCTACAGCCTCAGTCCTGGGTCTACAGCCTCAGTCCTGGATCTACAGCCTCAGTCCTGGGTCTACAGCCTCAGTCCTGGGTCTACAGCCTCAGTCCTGGGTCTACAGCCTCAGTCTTGGGTCTACAGCCTCAGTCCTGCCTCATTCCTGGGTCTACAGCCTCATTCCTGGGTCTACACCTGGGTCTACAGCCTCAGTCCTGGGTCTACAGCCTCAGTCCTGGGTCTACAGTCTCAGTCCTGGGTCTACAGCCTCAGTCCTGGGTCTACAGCCTCAGTCCTGGGTCTACAGCCTCAGTCCTGGGTCTACAGCCTCAGTCCTGGGTCTACAGCCTCAGTCCTGGATCTACAGCCTCAGTCCTGGATCTACAGCCTCAGTCCTGGGTCTACAGCCTCAGTCCTGGGTCTACAGCCTCAGTCCTGGGTCTACAGCCTCAGTCCTGGATCTACAGCCTTAGTCCTGGGTCTACAGCCTCAGTTCTGGGTCTACAGCCTCAGTCCTGGATCTACAGCCTCAGTCCTGGGTCTAGAGCCTCAGTCCTGGATCTACAGCCTCAGTCCTGGGTCTACAGCCTCAGTCCTGGGTCTACAGCCTCATTCCTGGGTCTACAGCCTCAGTCCTGGGTCTACAGCCTCAGTCCTGGATCTACAGCCTCAGTCCTGGGTCTACAGCCCCAGTCCTGGGTCTACAGCCTCAGTCCTGGGTCTACAGCCTCAGTCCTGCCTCATTCCTGGGTCTACAGCCTCATTCCTGGGTCTACACCTGGGTCTACAGCCTCAGTCCTGGGTCTACAGCCTCAGTCCTGGGTCTACAGCCTCAGTCCTGGATCTACAGCCTCAGTCCTGGGTCTACAGCCTCAGTCCTGGGTCTACAGCCTCATTCCTGGGTCTACACCTGGGTCTACAGCCTCAGTCCTGGGTCTACAGCCTCAGTCCTGGGTCTACAGCCTATAGGTCATCTCGCTCTCTATACGGACCGATGGCTCCCATATGTTTGTTATTTTTGCATGTTCTGTGTTTGAACAGTTTGATTCTCTGATCTGTTGTCAGTCCTACGACTCCTACTGTTGTGTTGTGTTGTGCGACACACAAACACATTTGAATATTGTGTTTCATGGAGAATGTACCGGCCTGTGATTGGCTGATGCAGGGAGGTCTGCAGTTTACTTACCATCATCCATAACAGAAAGATGCGCGTATCTACGGACGTGAAAAGGCGTCGTTTATAGCACGCATGTTATGTGCCTCTGTGCGCGTGAGAGTGACGCCTCCGTGCGCGTGAGAGTGACGCCTCTGTCTCATCAACGATCTCTGTTCCGCTTCAAACTTTCTCGCACTTCACTTCAGACCAGGACTAAACCAGGGCTGAACCAGGTCTAAACGCGGTCTAAATCAGATCGAAACAATCTCTAAACAAGGGTTGAATCCGTTCCAAACCAGGTCTGCAGCAGGACTGAAATAGGTCTGAACCAGGACTAAAGCAGGACTGAAATAGGTCTGAACCAGGACTAAAGCAGGTCTAAACCAGGTCTGAACCAGGTCTACAGCAGGTCTGAACCCGGACTGCACCAGGACTAAAGCGGTGAGTTCTTGGTCTGTTTTTAGTATTCAGTCTCTTCCTCTTCCACCTGAGTCTGGGCACTTTCTTTATTCCATCTTCTGTTATCTTTTATCTTTTATCTTCTGCCAGATTTCACCGCGTTCCAACTCTCCAACGCTTTATTCTTCTCCGATTTATTCCTCGGGTTTTTTTAGTTTATCTTTTATAGTATTTGACATATTTGTTCTTGAAGTTGTACTTTTTCCACACTTTTATAATGGGTCTTTTTTTTTTTTTTTTTAAATCTTATACATTTAGAAGATTTTGTGTTTTGATCGTTTTTTAGTTTAAACTTTATAGTGGTAAGTTTTTATACCTTTAAGTACAATATTTTCAGAATCAGAATTATTTTTCTTGCCATTGTGAGTAACAAGTCACAAACTATGGAATTGCTTCTCACTGCAAACTAGTTAACAATTAAAAAAATAGAATAAGGCATCAAGTACTCCATAGACGCACCAAAAAGCTGTGTAACCATACTTTAAAGTAGAGAGGGGGGGTGGTAACAGTGTACAGGGGTAATATCATCATAGGGGGTGTAACAGGGATATAAGGGTGTGATTGGGGTGTAATTGTGATATATGGCTGTAGTAATTTTAGATTTTAGCTTTAGATTTGTTAGTGTTTTGTTGCACTTTGTTTACATGATGCAGTCATTCAGAATAGATTCAGCCATTATACAATTTGTAGTTACTATTATTATTAACAGTATTATTGATAGATAAAATGTCGTTCTCACAAAGTTTCACATCTCTCTGGTCCCTCTGGTCTTTCTCTCTGATCCCTCTCTGGTCTCTCTCTGGCCTCACGAAGTATCCTTTGGTCTCAAATTGTCCTCTCTGGTCCCAAATAGTCCTGTGTGGTCCCTCTCTGGTCTCTCTGGTCCCGCTGGTCTCTCTCAGGTCCCTCTGGTTTCTCTCTGGGCCCTCTGGTCTCTCTCAGGTCCCTCTGGTTTCTCTCTGGTCAGTCTCACATAGTCCTCTCTGGTCTTTCAGATGGAACTGGACCAGATCTTACAGTCGGTTCCTCAGTCACTCAGAGCTCTGACTGAAAACCACCAGAACCTTCTGAATGTGGCTGACTATTGCAGCAACAACTACCTCCAGGTGAGGAGGTCAGAGGTCACATGGACCTCTGACCATGTGACCTCAGGCCTCCAGGGGCATGTCTCTCACGGTGTACTTCCCCCACAGACCTCCAAGGGCAGCAGTGAGGCCCTCTCTGAGACCCAAGCGCTCCTCACTCAGTCGTTGGCATCAGTAGCGTTCCAGATCCACTCTGTGGCCGAGTCACTGCTGAGGATCCTGGATCTGCAGAGAGACGGCCTGAAGAACCTTGAGTCCTCTGTGGACCTGCTGGACCAGGTGAGACCAGACCAGGACCAGAGAGGGACCAGAGAGGGACCAGAGAGGGACCAGAGAGGGACCAGAAAGGAACCAGAGAGAGACCATAGACATAGAGGCAGAGAGGGACCAGAGAGAGACCAGAGAGGGACCAGAGAGAGACCAGAAAGGGACCAGAAAGAGACCAGAGAGGGACCAGAGAGACCAGAGAGAGAAGAGAGAGAGGCCAGAGAGGGACCAGAGTGAGACCAGAGAGGGACCAGAAAGGGACCAGAGAGAGACCAGAGGGAGACCAGAAAGGGACCAGAGAGAGACCAGAGGGAGACCAGAGAGAGACTAGAGAGAGATATCAGAGAATGAGAGACCAGAGAGCGAGACCAGCAAGAGAGAGACCAGAGAGAGATCAGATAGAGACTGTAGAAAGAGACCAGAGAGAGAGAGAGAGAGAGACCATGAAGAGACCAGAGAGAGACCAGAGAAAGAGACCACATAAAGACCGGAGAGAGAGACCAGAGAGAGACCAAAGAGAGAGACCAGAGAGAGACCAAAGAGATAGACCAGAGAGAGACCATAGAGGGAGACAAGAGAGAGAAGAAAGATACCGGAGAGACAAGAGAGAGACTAGAGAGGGACCTGAGAGAGACCAGGAAGAGACCAGGGTTTACGATGGGCCTGTGTGCGTTAGCTTTAATCATTTCTACAGTCTGTCCAGATGCATAAGGAGAAGGTGGCGAGGCGTGTGATTGGCTCGTTCACCGCTCAGAGGCGTGTCCCGCGATGTCATAAGCTCCTCCCACCACCCCAGCCCAAGCCCCTTCTCCCATACAGCAGGCGGCCAATCAGCTTCACGCTCCTGGACTCTGTGGGACATGGCCACAAGGTGAGTGAAAAGTGCAAGACCAAGGCCGGGTCTGAACCAGGACCAGGGTCCGGTTTGAACCAATGACTGAGTGAACGTCAGACGAGAAAGAAAAATAGAGAGCCATTTTACCTGGTCCTGGTCTTGGTCTTGGTCTTGGTCTTGGTCTTGGTCTTGGTCTTGGTCCTGGGCCCTGTTTTGATTCTAATGTCGACATTTGAAACCGAAACGAGAAGTGATGTCGCCGCAGACTCAGCCACTTCCTGTTCACAGAAACATTTCTAACACTTAATTTACTTCACGAGTTTTAGAAGAAATACTACTTCTACACTAAGTAGTAGTACTAACACTACTATAACTACTTATAGTAATGTTAGTACTACTGGTACTACTGCTACTAATACTACTTCTACTATTACTAGTATAATTACTACTTCTACTACTGCTACTGCTACACTACTATTTATATTATTACTACTACTACTTTTGCTAATACTATCACTACTACTACTACTACTACTCCTGCTGCTACTACTACTACTACTACTACTACTACTACTACTACTACTACTACTACTACTACTACTACTACTACTACTACTACTACTACTACTACTACTACTACTACTACTACTACTACTGCTACAGTAGAAGTAGCAGAGTTCCATTATTTGTTGTGTCTTTGTTAAAGCGTGGGAACCTCTCTGAGCTCATGAATGGGCCACAGTGATTCACTGCTCCCCCCTCACACAAACTCAGTGGGGAAAGAGTGAGAAACCTCAGGGAGGCCCACATTGAGAGAGGGATCAAGGACTGAGGCTGTAGACCCAGGACTGAGGCTGTAGACCCAGGATGTAGACCCAGGACTGAGGCTGTAGACCCAGGATGTAGACCCAGGACTGAGGCTGTAGACCCAGGACTGAGGCTGTAGACCCAGGACTGAGGCTGTAGACCCAGGACTGAGGCTGTAGACCCAGGACTGAGGCTCTAGACCCAGGACTGAGTCTGTAGACCCAGGACTGAGTCTGTAGACCCAGGACTGAGGCTGTAGACCCAGGACTGAGGCTGTAGACCCAGGACTGAGGCTTTAAACCCAAAACTGATTCAATTAATCCAGGACTAGGCTGAAGGCGTTTTGTGAGCGCTGCGAGACATGGTGGCAGAGTGGTAAACTCTTACTTTTATATCTCATCCAGAGAGGACCTTAATTTGTGAAGTGCTCTGGCTTCTCCAACACTAAAAACATGTATAATATTAATTAATATAATGAGAGACTGAAGATCGCGATGGTCGAAGGTTTGATGCTCCAGATTTTGGAATCTCCTGTCGCCCCCTTGTGGAGAGAGTTGGAAGTACTGGTACAACAAACAATAAATATCTTTGTGTGACCTTAGGCCATGCGATATATAAATAAACTTCTCACTAAAGAGAGTGGTTGATATGATACTAACGTGTCTTAGAGGTAGGAGGGGGCCAAACTGTGGCCCTCTGCCCTCCCACTAACGACGTCACGTCATGGTATCGGTACTACGGAGATGGAACCACGGTTGAGGTATTAAGAAAAAGTGGAAATGCAAAATAACCGCGCCATAGCGTACTGTAGCGTACCGTACCGTTACTGTGGAAAAGCGGCATTAGAGGTCTTTGAGATCATGACATAAAGTGTAAATGAATGGCTAGGACCAATGGCCTTGGTCCTCGTTCTGTAGCTTAGGTTCTGGATCTACAGCCCGTCCGTGTGGAGCGGATCCCTCTCTCAATGTGGATCTCCCCGAGGTTTCTCACTTTTCTCCCACTGGGTTTTAGAGTTGTTTCTTGTCGATGCAGGAGGGTCTGTTGGACAGTCAGTGTCCAACACAAAGGACTGTGGTGATGATCCAGTACACTCTCATTCTGCAACATTCATGGACATTGGTCAACACCCCTATGAACCAATACCTATGTGTTCTATTTTTGTGTGTTTGAAACGGTTTGATTGTCTTACCTAACCTTACCTTCAGTCCTCTGATATCTTCTGTTGGGATTTAGGCCAATACAATAAATAGATTGAATTGAATAGAATAGGGTGAGGAGTTTTGGTTCACATTAACAAACTGATACTGATCCAATTAATGGGATTTATTCCAGCCAAGTGCTGTTGCTCTGAGACCTAGATTACATTCTAGCCTCGCTGAGGTCCAGCAGAACCAACACTGGTACTAGTCCATCACCAGCAGCTATAGTAGTGAGTCATTTGTGACTTTGATGTGATGAGCTCTGAATTTGGATTGAAAGATTTCAAATAAATGATGTTATATTTAACGCTGGGGTTATGTGCTCTCTCTTTTTTACACAGGAGTTTAGTGCTCTCTCTTTAACACTGGGGTTTAATGCTCCTCATCTCGGGGCTGCTCAAGACCCATGATGCTGTATGAGTGGTGATGTCACATGTTGCATGTTCTGCTGTTTGTGTCTCAGGGAGTGAAAGCTGAACGCAGTGGAACCGTCCGCAAAACAGGATCTTACAGGTGAGGACTGAGACCAAGCCCCAAGACCTGAACCCAAACCCTGGTGTCAAAATAAAATGTTTATTTAACATGTTTCAGGGTAAAGCTTCAGGAGCCAACATCGCCATCTGTGGGCAGGTACACACAAACACACATACACACACACATGCACACGCACACGATACACAAAGACATACACACACACACACACACACGCACACACACACACACACACACACCATGAGGACCTGTGCTGTGTGTGGTGGGGTGGTTAGATGAAGTACTCACTGAAACACAGTCAAACAAATATGAGACAGTTGGGTTTATTTGGCGATTATAGTTTTATAAATATAAGTTTAATCAAAAGCAGTGTAGTAGTAGTAATAGTAGTAGTAGTAATACCAGTAGTAGCAGTAGCAGTAGCAGTAGTAATAACAGTTGTAGTAGAATTAGCAGTCATAGTAGCTGTAGCTGTAGTAGTAACTGAAGTTACTCGAGTCCTGACTAGAACCAAGAAGTACGATCACATTAGTCCAGTCCTCAGGTCTCTGCACTGGCTTCCTGTGGCTCAGAGAATAGACTTTAAAACAGCTCTACTACAAGTCTCTCCATGGCCTCGCAGCAAAGTACTTTAGTGCCATACGAACCAGCCCGGACTCTGAGGAGCACAGGGACTGGCCTCCTGCTGGTCCCCAGAGTCAGGACTAAACATGGGGAGGCTGCATTTCAGATTTATGCTGCTAAAATCTGGAACAGTCTCCCTGAAAATGTGAGAGAGGCGTCTACTCTGACAATGTTCAAATCCAGCTTAAAGACTGTTCTGTTTGCCTGTGCATACACCTGAAGGATTTTATCTCTATTTTTAATGCACTGTGGTTATTTATTTTATTATTTTTTAATTCCTTGTGTAATTTTAAAGTTTTAATGGTTTTAATTACTTGTGTGATTTTAATGTTTTAATGGTGATTCTGGTGTTTGTGTGTTATGTGATGATTTGTGCCTTGAGTGATGTGGACTGTGAAGCGCTTTGTGTTGCTCGGTGTATGAAAGGGACTCTACAAATAAAGTTTGATTGATTGATAGTAGTAGGACTTTACACACTACAGTAATTAGAACTTTTCTCTCTTTAGTTTTGGGAGGCCTGTGGCTCCGCCGACTGTCCCTTCCTCCTGGCAGGCTCCACCCCTCTCTGATGAGCCCCTCCCTCTGAACGAATTCACTGAGGAAGCTCCTCCTCCTCCTCCTCCTCCTGAAGTGTCCAATGAAAACCAACCTGAGCCTATAACCCCGCCCCCGCCCCCGCCCCCACCCCCTACTATTCACAAACCAGAAGAATCTCTGGATCTGAGTGGCTCTGAGCCTTTAGCCCCACCCCCAATGGCCCTGCCTTCTGCTCTGACCCCACCCTTGGACCCTCCCCCTCCCCCTCTGGAGACTGGTGAGTACCGGAGTACAGTACTCTAGTTCTATATGTACTATGAGTACTGAAATACTAGACAACTTTCTTGTTCAGTTTTAGAGGAGCCCTTGTTCCCGCCTCCTCCTGATGACTTCACAGAGAATGCACCTCCGTCACCTGAGAATATTGAAGCCCCGCCCCCTCCTCCTCCTCCTCCTATCACAGAAGACCTTGCTGCCTGTGGTACCACAACCTTTCTCTGTGATGAATGCTGATTGGCTCTCTGTCTCTGTGCTGCATGCTGATTGGCTCACTGTGTCTCTGTGCTTAATGCTGATTGGCTCTCTGTCTCTGTGCTGAATGCTGATTTTCTCTTTGTGTCTGTGCTGAATGCTGATTGGCTCTACCTGTTTGCTGGATGCTAATTGGCTTGTTCCAGTGTCGAGGAGAAGCCGACACAGAGCCCCACCCACCTTGCGTTCTCATTCGTTGAGAGTGCGCTCTGGCCCTGGCTCCCGCTGCTTTACACGCTCGCTTTTCCTGCCTCTCAGCCAATCACGTAAGATCTCAGAGTGATGTCTCATGAATGTGACATAAAACTGATTACCTTTGGCCCCGCCCCCTGTCAGTCATGGTCCCACCCCCTCCCCCATTTCCCCCGCCCACAGCCCCGCCCACAGGATCACGCCCACATTTACTTGTGGTTTTACCTGCCAGTCTGCGGCACCTGGGTAATGCTACTGCTGACGCTAGAGCTAACACTGAAGATAATGCTAATGCTAATGCTGGTGCTAAAGCTAATGCTGATACAAAAATTATGTTAAACGCTAATATTGATGCTAATATTATTGCGAAAGCTAAAGTTAATGTTGATACTAATACTAAAGCTGATGCAAATCTATTGCTAATGATATTGCTAGCACTTTTACTAACACCAATACTAAAAGGCTGATACAAGCCCTAATGCCAATGCTAACTCTATTATAAAGGCTATAACAAACACTAATGCTAACTGACTCAAATCAAGTCATAATAATGCTACAAACTCGTATCTGTTTTGACTCAGACGAAAGAGGGAGGTCCATCCCTGTGTCTCAGCTGGAAGCCAGTCCCTGTGCTCCTCAGAGTTGGTTCTTATAAGAACTGTAATCGGGCCTGAAAACTAAGCCCCGGCCCGAGCCCAACAAAATTCAGTTCTACACACCCTGTCAAGACTACCTCTACCAGACTGCATTTGCTCAAACACGCCAATGGATCTTGGCCGCTGCATCAGGGAGACTGCTGCTGACACACAGAGGGATATTGGGGCTGGAGGAACTGATGTCGCGGCCCCTGACTCCCAGTTGAGAGGAGCAGGCGATTTGACCATTTCTCTCTAGACTTTTATTAGTGTTAATTCAACTTCTACATAATTATAATGGGCTATAGTACTCTGTATACTTTTTTTAATTGAATGAGTAGATGGCAATGGATGCGTGTACCTTTCCAGGCAGTGTGAGAGAGAGATGAGAACATGCGCCATTCTAATATCCCTGCACTAACCGCACATATTGGAAGAAGCGCAGCTTTTAACTGAAGCTCTGACACTACTCTTCACGCAGCGAATGGGGGTCAGTGAGAGATATGGGCATTAGATTAAGAAACATAGATTGATAAACATAGATTTATCATAGATTGAGGTGATGGTGGCTTTGTATGAAGAGCAGCAGTCTTATTTCAAGCACGTTGATATGACTCTGACTTTACCGCGTCAGCCCCAGCCTGACCCGAGTTCTTTGATAGAGATTGAGCCGGATCAGGCCGCAGCTCGACTAGGCCTGAACTAGATCTAGTTCTTGTCACAGATGTACTCTGGTGCAAGGCCATGTGATGGAAGAGTGTTCCAGAGAGGGAGGACAGCTGCAGCTACAGAGGTCCTCAGGGGTCAAGGGTCAGGAAGGGGGCACCGCCCTGGTACAGATCCTGGAGCGGTGCCCCCTGTAGGGGAAAGCCTGATCTGTCAGACCTCTGGAGCTATTCACCCACATTAGATAAAGTCTGGTGTGTGTGTGAATGTTTGCTGGTGGTGGAAGGCCCTGATGGCACTGACTGGTTGCCACGCTTCTGTTAGTTTCTCACTTTTTCCCACTGGGTTTTTTAAGAGTTGTTCCTTGTCGATGCAGGAGGGTCTTGTTGGACAGTTAGTGTCCAACAGAAAGGATTGGTGATGATCAGGACACTTTAGCATTCTACAACATGTATGGACATTTTCTTCTGTGTGTGCTTTATATTCTTCATGTGTTTTAACTGTTGATTCTCTGACCTGTGTTGGTGATTTCAATGGTTTTGTTAAGTCTCTGAGATTACTTCTGTTGTGACCTAGGGCTATACAAGAATAAATTGTATTGTATTGTTAGTTTGCCTCAAGGCTGCTGTGGCTACAGTAGTAGTTTATCACCACTGTGAAGTGTCCAGAAAAGCACTGTATTAAACCCATGCAATATGATTAGATTTTGTGGGTAATTGTTTTTTTCTGATCCTCAGATTTGGAAATTCCTCCACCTCCTCCATTGATCCAGGACCAGGACTGAGGCCAGGACTGAGACCAGGACAGAGACCAGGACTGATCCAGGAATCATTATTTCCTCTAATCACATTTAAATATAATATATTTTTACAGAAACGATAGGTTTAATATAAGTATCAGCAGGAAAGGTGCACTGTTCTGTGGCTCCACCTGCTGGTGTGTGTATGTGTGTGTGTGTGTGCGTGCGTGTGTGCGTGTGCGTGTGTGTGTAGATCACATTGTTAATAAACATTAATGAGTTTAATAAAGTTTATTATTGTGAAAGTGACACTTTTTGTACTTGTTGCACATTCTGACACTGCATTATTGTTTGCAATATTTACAGAGCCTTGACATGTGCAGGCTCAGCAGTGGGGTCGTTGTACAGTCAGACAGTATATTAGGGTTAGGCCTACATACAGTCTACACACAGTCTACACACAGTCTACACACAGTCTACACACAGTCTACACACAGTCTATACAGTGCATGGGTTAAGGTCAGAGTGTTGTACATTGTTGTGAACATAGCTGTGGTGCAGTGTCGCTCCTGCAGCGGAGGGAGGCAGCACTGAATACTGGAACAGCAGAACAAGACGCTCGGGCTCCTTCGGCTGTTTCCGTCACTTTCCATCAGTTTCCGGTAACGGTCGCAGTTTGAAGCAGATCCTCCAGAACCACTGGACCCGGAGGACCTGAGGCTGAGACCCGAGTCCCGACCTCCGTGTCTCTGCGTCTGCTCCCCGACTACGGAGCGCTCTAGGCGGGATGACAGTTCTGCAAGAGCCGGTGCAGGTGAGGCCAGTCCTGCTGTAGACCTGCTGTAGTCCTGCTGTAGACCTGCTTTAGACCTGCTGTAGTCCTGCTGTAGACCTGCTTTAGACCTGCTTTAGACCTGCTTTAGACCTGCTGTAGTCCTGCTGTAGTCCTGCTTTAGACCTGCTTTAGACCTGCTTTAGACCTGCTGTAGACCTGCTTTAGACCTGCTGTAGACCTGCTGTAGACCTGCTTTAGACCTGCTGTAGTCCTGCTGTAGTCCTGCTTTAGACCTGCTTTAGACCTGCTTTAGACCTGCTGTAGTCCTGCTGTAGTCCTGCTGTAGTCCTGCTTTAGACCTGCTTTAGACCTGCTGTAGTCCTGCTTTAGACCTCCTCTGGTCCTGCTGTAGACCTCCTGTAGACCTGCTGTAGACCTGCTGTAGACCTGCTATAGTCCTGCTTTAGACCTGCCTCAGTCCTGAGCCAGTCCGGCTCCGGTTCTGGTTCGTACCCATTCTCTAGTTGCTGGTTTCTTGGTAGCAGTGTAACAATAGCCTTGATTCCGTCTCTAAAACCCATTATTTGGTGTGTGGCCGGAGTCCCTTCTAACATCTACATTGTTATTGATGTGCATGAAGCCTGTGTAGATACAGACGTCTGTGACACGGACTCACTCGTAAAGGCCACTGTTCAGAGGTGTTTGCACAGTCAAAACAAACCACTGTCAAACTGCTCCTATGTGTTCGTCCATGTGTCTTCACTGCTGCTCCTCGTCTGCAGTGATTGGAGTCGATTAAGAAGAATTTGGCCCTAGAACTGTTCTCCTGTGAATTAAAAGATCAGTATTGGTTCTTGTTGGAACCAGTAGTTATTTATTTAACTTTATCACACGCATACATATAGTGTACACATACATATCTACACACGCATACATATACACATACACACATATACATATATACATTTACATATATACACACGCATACATATACACACATACACACACACATAGATACATATACTAACACACATACATATACACATACATACATATACACACATACACACACACAGATACATATACTAACACACATACATATACACACATACACACACACATAGATACATATACTAACACACATACATACACACATACATACATACACATACATACACATACACATACATAGATATATACATACATACATACACATGCATATACACATACACATACATAGATATATACATACATACATACACATGCACATACACGTACACGTACACATACATACACATACATACACATACACATACATAGGTATATACATACATACATACACATGCACATACACGTACACGTACACATACACATACATACACATACACATACATACACATGCACATGCACATACACATACACATACACACACACACATACACATACATACACATACACATACATAGATATATACATACATACATACATACACATGCACATACACATACACATACACATACATACACATACACATACATAGATATATACATACATACATACACATGCATATACACATACACATACACATACATAGATATATACATACATACATACACATGCATATACACATACATACATACATACACATGCATATACACATACACATACATAGATATATACATACATACATACACATGCACATACACATACACACACACACATACACATACATACACATACACATACATAGATATATACATACATACATACATACACATGCACATACACATACACATGCACATACACATACACATGCACATACACATACACATACACATACACACACACACATACACATACATACACATACACATACATAGATATATACATACATACATACATACACATGCACATACACATACACATGCACATACACGTACACATGCACATACACATACACATACACATACACATACATACACACAGCATGAAGCCCCTCTTGTGTTCTCCCATTTCTCTTTATACTTGATTTAACTTGAGCTCATCATCGTGTTAGTTTGAGCTGAGTTCTGCTGAAATCATTGTTTGCATTTGGCTTCAAAGAAATAGTGGAAAACACTTTGAAACATTAATAATAATGTTTATGTTTGAGGCACCGTGAGGTTCAGTGCTAGTTCCTCAGTGTTTCCATACGATACCTTTTTATTTCTATGATTTCTCTATAGTTAATGTGTGCACTGTTATCACATATTAGCACTTATCATTATGAGGTTGTTAAATTCACACTTTGCCGCAGTGTTTGTGTCATTAGCTCAGATGCTAACACCGCAGTTAGCTTCGGCTCGAATCACACTGCCTTTGTGGGTGAATCATGTTTAATATAGAGTAATGTCACTGTCCCTGCTGCTCTGGGACAGTCCCGTGTCTATGATCTCGGATTTAATCTGTGTCTTGGTACTTAACTCTAAATAATGTCATGTTTCTGCTGCTAAACGCACCTAGCTGCCGGTGCTAACGTTAGCATCAGCTGTTTGGGGTAGGTTAGCTTTAGCATCAGCTTTTCTCTTCTATCCATGCAATATTATCAAGTATAGGGCTGAAATTAACGATTATTTATTCTTGTGATAATTAAAACGTGGTGATGTTTCGCCTGAGAACATGTTCAGAGAGAGGACTGTTACATTAGCAGTGTTTTAGTAAACACATTTAATTCTGCAGTCATTATAGAATTATACGGTCAGGACACAGACTACACATGGAGAAATAAATATGAATATGAATGAGCAGGATGTGGTCCCAGTGACGTGTACAAGCTCAGTTGTTCTGTTGTACAGTCCAACAGACAGGACAGATTTCCAAAACCTCTCCTTTACACAGAGGCTGGATCAGTTTCTCTCTGAAGCCACTCTCCAGAGTAGTCTGCTCTGCTAGGGGCACTGTCATGGTCCATAAAACCTCTTCACAGCCTATGGACGGTTTCAAAAACAACTCAGCGATTGCTTTAGTAGCTGCTACAGTAGTAACTGCGTTAGTTGCTACCACAACTATCTCAAGAATCAGCCCTTATTTAATATAGTTTTCTCTCCATAATATCATATATAATTTGTTTTTGATGCAGGCTGCAGTGTGGCAGGCCCTGAACCACTACTCGTATCTGGATGCAGTGTTTCTGGCAGAAAGACTTTATGCTGAAGGTAAGAGCTGGGCTGGACCTGGTGCCCTTTTATCTCTTCCTTCACTCAGATGTTTCTAAATCCCCCTCCTCTGTGTGCTCCTCCTCTCTGTGTAAAAAAACCTCTCCTCTCTCTGTATGCTCCTCTCTGATGTGTCTAAAGCCTCTCCCTCTCTCCTCCTCTCTGATGTGTCTAAAGCCTCTCCCTCTCTCCTCCTCTCTGATGTGTCTAAAGCCTCTCCCTCTCTCCTCCTCTCTGATGTGTAAAGCATCTACCTCTCTCCTCATCTCTGATGTATCTAAGGCCTCTCCTCTCTCTGTATGCTCCTATCTCCTCCTCTCTGATATGTCTAAAGCCTCTCCCTCTCTCCTCCTCTCTGATGTGTCTAAAGCCTCTCCTCTCTCGTCTCAGTTCGCTCAGAAGAGGCCCTGCACCTCCTCGCCACATGTTACTATCGCTCGGGGAAGTCCTTTAAGGCCTATCGCCTCCTCAAAGCCCACTCCTGCTGCAGCCCTGCACTCCGGTACCTGCTGGCCAAGTGCTGTGTGGACTTAAGCAAGTGAGTGTCTTCCTCTGCTCCTCCTCATAATCCTGCCCTCATGTTCTACCTGCTCCTCTAGACATCCCTGACCCCCTCCTGCCCCTCCTCCGTGATGTCACCAGTGCTTTCTGAGTGCTGTTTTTTTTTTAGGGGTCGGATCAAAGATTTGACATTTACGTGTTTGTTTACTCGTTTGTTTACCTGTTGTTGTTGTTGACCTGTTTACAGGCTGGCTGAGGGGGAGCAGGTCCTTGTGGGCGGAGTCTTAAATAAACAAAAAACTCAGGATGACATCATCGCAGAGTTTGGAGACTCAGCGGCGTTCACTCTGTCGCTGCTCGGCACCATCTACTGGTGAGTGTGTGTGTCTGCTACATCACCTACTGGTCTCTCTGTGGTCCTGGTTCTGACTTGGTCTCTGGTCTCCGCAGCCAAACCGACCGCTCCGCCAAAGGAGCAGAATGTTTCCAGAAAAGTTTGAGTCTGAATCCGTTCAACTGGAGCCCGTTCCAGACTCTATGTCACCTGGGTAAGAAGTACTCCTGCTACTGATGGTACTGCTGCTACTGTTGCTACTTAACTAGGGATGGGTACCTTCACCTCAGAGGCCGCTTTTTTTATTTTTTATACGCATCTTGATAATTGAGCACCAATTTTATACAGTAACGGTACACTGAGGCCTCCTGCCGATACGATTCACCCCTGTCAGCGATATGATACAATCCAATGCGATTCACTCCTTTTCTCATTACGATGCAATTCAAAACAATTTCATAATGATGAATGATAGGCCTGACCAAGGGTTTGGTTTGATTAGTTAAGTAATCCAAATGCAAGATGGAATTGGCACAGAGAGACGAGAGACGATGCTTCAAGAATTAGCCCCTATTGTGTATCTATGCAGGAATGTGCCGGTGCACAGACTCTGCTAGACCCGAACCACCAGTGTGAATCTCTCCATCCCTGTTGTAAATCATGAAGTAGTTGTACTAGTCCTATGTCTCCTTCCAGGGGAGAAACCAGACGCAGACCTAGTGTTTCGGCTCGCACAGTTAGCCCCGCCCCCTCAGCCTGTAAGCCCCGCCCACATCCAGAATCCTAGTCACAGATTGGACACAGCGCTGATGGAGACGCCCCAGGACACGCTGGTGAGTACCGCTTATATCCTGTATAATACTCTACAGTATAGTTCCTCCGATACCTCCTTTCCTTCTGGTATATGACACTTTGTGGCCGTTCAGAACAGAACATATTTGTATAGTTGGTAGTGCTAATATCAGTGACCTTTGACCTTCAGGAGCTAAACCGTTTGAACCTCGAGTCCAGTGGTAAGATGACCTCTGACCTCTCATACATCGACTCGTCCATCATCTCCCCAGAGACCGTCTCCGTGGCAACCGCTGCCTCGCTGCTTAGCAACAAACAAAACAAACCCAAGAGTGGGCGGAGTCTGTTGGGAGGACCACCGACTCTGAGCCCGCTCACCCCCAGGTAAGCTCGTCCTCTCACAACCCTCTCCCCTGAGGGTGGTGCAGGTGTGAGATGTAACTGAAAGCCGCGTCACTGCGTGGGTCATATTTTAGGGCTGACGAGCGCCTGGCTCGCATTATAGACAATCCTACTACTTTTTGTTCGGAGGGGATTGGATTAATATAAGCTTATAGCTTCATCCAATCTCTTCTCAAACCAAATCTAGGGACATTTAGTACGGGGAAAACCTCAACATCAACACGATTAATCGTGATTAAAAACTGTAATCGTTTGACAGCAGTAAAATCACGTCTGCAGATGTTTCTGAGAGAACATCCTCAGAAGATTAAACCAAGCGTGTGCATGGTCAATTTGGACAGCAGTAAATGAGGTGTGAGCGTGTATGATAAATAATGTGACACTAAAATAAGATAAGGGGGAGGTTATAGATCCAGGACTCGGGCTCTAGAACCAATGCGGCTCCCAGGCGGGGAGGGGGCCCACAAGTCCGGGCCGGGGAAGACAGCCCACCAATGACTTTGGAGGAGGCCGGGTTCAGGGGTCCCATCATCACGCCATGAAACAGACAATATCTGCATCATGGGCACCTTTTATTCCAGACGACGTTCACAAGCAATAACAAAAACATGCAGAGAGTTTTGATGAAAATACTGTCTTTTGGTGGGGATTGGAATAATACAAGATTTCGCTTCATCCATTGCCTTTCTAATCAAATCAAGGAAAATTAGGGATTAATTGTGATTAATCACGAGTTAACTATGACACTAATGTAATTAATTGCTATTTCACATTTGAATCATTTAACAGCACTAATCTTTATTATAGTGATGGGTTTATTCTTCTATAATGTATATTTATCATGATTATAGGGTTAGAATTTATGTTAGTTATGTAGTTTCGGGATCCTGCCCCTGGAGCCGAGCCCGGGAGACCCCACATATCTACAGACCTACAGCAGTGGACTGGACCCTCAGCCCTGTGCCAACAAGAAGGTGTGTGTGTGTGTGTGTGTGTGTGTGTAGTCACAGCTGCCCCGGGGCAGGCTGACAAAAAAAGTGGACCAGTCTGTGCTATAGGCTCACACCTGACTCACACGTATGTGTATGTGAACACCAGCTGCTGTGGCACCTGGTGTTAGAGGTCTACCATCCTAGAATTAACCAGGCGTTGTCCTGCTTAGCCTGAGGTCTCTGCATGCATGGGGGGCCGAGTGTTCATGTGTGTTTCGTTCACAGACCGTCTCCAGGATTTCTCAGTCTAAGGTTTTTTCTCAAACTGGAAACAGCAGAGAGGTGCTACCCATCCCCTTCAACCAAGCACTGCAAGGCTCCGCCCCCCACACTAGGTAACTCCGCCCCCCACACCATATTTTAACATATGATAGGATGAGCTTTATTGATCTCACAATGGAGAAATGTACATGACACATTTGCCATTGATAGAATTTTAAGTTTTTAATTGGATAGGTCAGAGCTTCCAGCCCCTCATCTCAGACTGGAATGGAACTGTCGGGTCTAACCCTGTTATGTCCCCACAGCGCGGCTCCCCAGGTCCTCAGTCCCTCTGGACCTCCAAACATTCAACCACGAAGGAGCTCCAGACTGTTCACCAGCGCTAGCTCCACTGCCAAGGTACACTGTCGGCCTTAACACAGTCAGCCTTAAAGCAGTCCGCCTTAAATTGCAAAATACGAGATTGTGTATTTCTAATGTTTTGTGTGTTTGCAGGAGAACAGTAAAAAGCTCAAGATGAAATTTCCCACTAAAATCCCAAATAGAAAAACGAAAAGTAAAACCAACAAATCGTCAACAAATCTGAACGAGAGTTTGGACATAATGAGACTGGAGCCATTGAGCCAAGAGCGGAGCCACACCCGGCTTACTGCAGGTGAGAAAGCCCCAAAGGCAGAAAAACAAAGTGTCCTCCTGCAGCTCTGGAATTGACAGTCTTCCTGCGGCTGTGTGGAAGTGACCTTCACAGTTCTGTGTAAATCAAAGTGAAGGAGCATGAGCACCGATGAACCATTATTTACAGCCCTCAGTACAACCTCTCTCTGGTCTCTCTTTGAGCTCTCTATCTGGTCACGTTCTTCTCTCTCTCTCTGGTCATTCTCTCAGTACCACCACTTTTGATTCATTTGTATAGGACTGACCCTGCTGTCTGATTGGTTGTTGCAGACTCCATCATGACCATCTTGAGGGAAATGGGGCGTGGCTACCTCCTGCTGTGTTCGTACAGCTGTAAAGAAGCAATCGCAGTTCTGTCGTCTCTGCCCCCGCACCACTACTCCACGGGCTGGGTCCTGTCCGCCATAGGCCGGGCTCACTTTGAGCTCGCTGACTACACCCAGGTATGACCCGAGGAGGCTACAACCAGAACTGGTCTGACAGCAGACCCTCTGGTGTCCCTAACCCTGGTCTTTCTGCTCCCTCTAACCCTGTTCTTTCTGGTCTCCCTAACCCTGGTTCCTCTGTTCCCTCTTACTCTGATTCCTCTTGTCTTCCTAACCCTGGTCCCTCTGGTCTCCCTAAAGGCCTGTGTACACTCGCACCGCGCGGGTTACGGTTGCGGTCACATTGGACCCACGTAACCACAGTTTGTGGTAACCTGCGCCTTCCCCAAATGTTGTAATCCCACAACCAACCACGTGATGGCGAACTCACAGGAGTTGCCTAACCAAAGCGGTCCCATTTGTGCTGCTACTTTCTCCTCTTCAGAACAAAAACATAAGTGAAGCTGTTTGAGATCATTACATGTGTTTCTACTGTAGGTTTATGTGATAGTTCTAAACTCATCGTTTCAACTCATTTAACTGTGATGTTGTGAACAAAGACACAGTTCTTGTTGGAAACATAGTTATTATTAAAGTGTATTCAGCACAAACAGCAAAATAATAAGTGGTAAATATCAGAGACAAATATGAACTATTTACAAGAACAGGAGGAATGGAACAGACACAATAAGCTACGATTCAAACAAAGACAGGAACAGTGCAAAACAAACGACAGCACAGTTTATAAGTTGGATATCCAACAGAACTGAACAGTCCACAGTCTCCGCGTATATCAGGCTCTGCCATGAGCCCAAACTACTTTTCCTTCGGTTCCTTCGAAACACAAACCAGTCTACTCCGAGTGCCTCGTCCATGTTCCCTGCAGCCGCTCCGTGCTTCCTTCCAATACACACACACGGACCAATCACAGCGGAGCTTCCTTACGGCGACCCTTGCGTAGTTAGACATTTTCGAGGGTGCGTGGCAGGCAACGTAAGGGCCTTGTGGTGATCCACGCGTTGCGCAAGTGTAGTCACGTCACCTCCGTAAGCTCAGCACTGCGCGAGTATACACTAGGCCTAACCCTGGTCCCTCTGGTCTCCCTAAAGCCTAGCGTACATCGACAGAGAAACTGGGGACAACTAGTTGCAAGGCGGCTTTTGGCAACTGAGAGGAGATGGTGGGAGATGATCAGTTGCCGAAATCGGTCGATGTGCGCGCTCTTACAACTGGAGATGATCAGTCGGTCTCCAGTTCCAGTCAGTTGCCCGTGTTCTACTTTTCGGCAACTAGTTGTCCTCAGTTGCCCCGATGTGCGCGCTCCATGCGCCGCTCCGACAACGTGTGTGTATTGCGTGTATTGCGAGCCTGCAACAGTTTATGTCAGAAAACACACTGTGGTTGAGGCCAGTTGCTGTCGATGTACGCGCTGTTATTCAAGAGACTGGCCTGCGACTCAGAGTTGCCCGTTTTCGCCAGATTGTCGATGTGTGCGGGGCAGCAACTCAGAGGCGACGGATATAATCAGTTGCCAGTCCGATGTACGCTAGGCTTAATCCTGATCCCTCTGGTCTCCCTAACCCTGGTCCCTCTGGTCTCCCTAATCCTGATCCCTCTGGTCTCCCTAACCCTGGTCCCTCTGGTCTCCCTATCCCTGGTCCCTCTGGTCTCCCTAACCCTGGTCCCTTTGGTCTCCCTAACCCTGGTCCCTTTGGTGTCCCTAACCCTGGTCCCTTTGGTGTCCCTAACCCTGATCCCTCTGGTCTCCCTAACCCTGGTCCCTCTGGTCTCCCTATCCCTGGTCCCTCTGGTCTCCCTAACCCTGGTCCCTTTGGTCTCCCTAACCCTGGTCCCTTTGGTGTCCCTAACCCTGGTCCCTTTGGTGTCCCTAACCCTGGTCCCTTTGGCGTCCCTAACCCTGGTCCCTTTGGCGTCCCTAACCCTGGTCCCTTTGGCGTCCCTAACCCTGGTCCCTCTGGTCCCCCTAACCCTGGTCTCCCTAACCCTGGCCTCTCTGGTCAGGGTTAGGGAGACCCTAACCCTGGCCTCTCTGGTCCCTATAACCCTGGCCTCTCTGGTCAGGGTTAGGGAGACCCTAACCCTGGTCTCTCTGGTCCCTATAACCCTGGCCTCTCTGGTCTCCCTAACCCTGGTCTCTCTGGTCCCTATAACCCTGGCCTCTCTGGTCTCCCTAACCCTGGCCTCTCTGGTCAGGGTTAGGGAGACCCTAACCCTGGCCTCTCTGGTCCCTATAACCCTGGCCTCTCTGGTCCCTATAACCCTGGCCTCTCTGGTCCCTATAACCCTGGCCTCTCTGGTCTCCCTAACCCTGGCCTCTCTGGTCCCTATAACCCTGGCCTCTCTGGTCTCCCTAACCCTGGCCTCTCTGGTCCCTATAACCCTGGTCTCTCTGGTCTCTTAAACCCTGGTCTCTCTGGTCCCTATAACCCTGGCCCCTCTGGTCTTGCTGGTCTCGCTGGTCCCTATATAACCCTGGTCCCTCTGGTCTCCATCAGGCAGAGCGGATCTTCTCGGAGGTCAGGAGGATAGAGTCGTACCGTGAGGAGGGGATGGAGATCTACTCCACGACTCTGTGGCATCTGCAGAAGGATGTGGCCCTCAGCGCTCTGTCCAAGGAGATGACCGACACTGACCGGAACTGTCCTCAGGTGAGGGCACCTTCTGGCCGACACGGACCAGATCTGTACATGGATGGTGCTGAGAGAGAAGTGAATGGGAGAATGTTAGGAGGAGGGTGCAGGTTGGTGAAAGGGAATTTAAGTTGGCAAATCGGTCTGTTACTATTTTCTGATAATACAGCATTGGGGGCGGCTCAGAGGAGAACGTGAAGATGTTTGTGAGTTTGGTAGAACGTGTGCGAGGAGGAAGAGTAATGTGATTGTTGGTTTGGATTGGTTTGCTTGGTGGTTTGGATGTTGCTTGAACGAGCAGAAGCTAGAAGAAGGATCTGGAGCCGCTTGCAGTTCTTAAGGGCCCCACAAGTGACTCCTGGAGCCTCTTCAAACATGTCTGAAATTGGAGGCGGAGGGGTACATTTGATTCTTTTCTGGTTTCTATAGGAGGACAAACATTCTTAAAATTGTGCAAAAGAAATATTCAATTTCAACATTTCAGTTGACGTAGCTTTGCATCAAAGCCTGCTGTAAACAAACAGAAGTATGCGCTGTGGATCCCACAGCTGAAAAGGGAAAGGGCCATTAAGAACTGAGGATTCAAGGAAAATGGCAATGAAAGCAAATAATTAGCTTCAATAAGGAAGGATTCATAGATATTTTCTTTTGTAATGAGAACAACAAAGATTTCCCAGTTGATACTTAGTGAAAAAGTGTGATTGCAATTAGTGATGCACCGATACCACTTTTTTCAAAACCGATACGAGTAAGAGTATTTTAATTTGAGTACTTTTCGATACCGAATACCTTTAAGAGTACTGCATTGTGTTGTCCCTGGGAATTCATAAAACTAATACAACTGAAATCAAAAAGGTTTTATTTCTCATTTCAACAATAAGAAAATGCTTTAACAATAAACATTTTAGCAATTGTTTTAACAGTCTTTTGAATGCGCTGAAAACTGTCTCTGAAACTGCTTTTGTTTTGTGCTTTACCATTTTCATTTGTATTGCTGTTTTCTACCTGAGATGTTGTTGCAGTAGTGTTCATGGTTTTACACTGGTCCAGACCAGAGCAGAGAGGATTCATGGTACGAACCAAGTGAATCAGGTGAAAATCCACTGGAGGAATGCTAACTTTTAGAAAATGCTAATGAAGCATTTAGCTTTCTAACTTTGGACCAGAGCAGAGAAAATGGTCCAAAACAAGCGGCTACTCCACCTTGTGACCCGTCCTGCTCCACCCGGTGGCTGCTCCACTTCTTTTTGCGATTGTTGGCTGATCTGTCAACAATAAGAGCCACTATAATATTCCACTCATACAAATGGTACAAAGAAATATCTGCCATTTCAATGCACAGAGATTTTTAGAGCTCTGATGTCACACATAAAGTTAAAACTTAAATAAATGTGTTGTAGTGTTGGTTGTTTTTGTGCTTCGGTGCTAGCAAAGATATTATACGCCGCGTGGTGATGAGATGTTTGATCAAGCTGCTGGCGTTATACATCTTTTTTTTTTGGACCCACCTCGAGACAGTTTTGCCCTACACAACGTACAGTGCGCTTTACTCATCACTCTCGTTTACTTTGCCATACGGCCAACATCCTGTCCGGTTGCCGGTAGCTTGCTGCTGGCTTTCTATCTTGCTGCTGGCTTTGGGAGATCACCATGGCAACACGTGTCACACAGCTGTCTGCTATTGTGACACTAATGTATATTAAAAACGTGGGTATCGGTTGCCGGCATCGGGTCCTATGGTATCGACCCAATACCAGTGTCCGTATCGGTGCATCCATAATCGCAATTGCACCTTTTTCAGTCTTAAAAAACTTAGATAATCCTGAAAATAAAAGACATGTTGCTCTCCGGTGAAATAAAAGGGTCATTAAAATGGGAGGCAATGTCAGTAATTGGCAAATCAAAGACATTCATTCAGCTTCAGCGAACACCAGCCTGGGACGTGATCGATATCAAACTGACAGTTCCGTTATGAAGGTATGTGAACGCTGAGCCAAAAATTATTTACTGTATCAATACAGTTTCATCAATGCCACAAAATTGGGTTTCAATTTAGCAGTAGTAGTCATGTGGTGCAACATTCTCTTCATGATGCAGGGGAGACATTTTATCATATACACATATTATTTATTTGTAGCCTATACTTAGTCATTTTGATATTAAGCAAAAATAGGTCATATACCCCAACAGCCTGTGTTGTCTTCATGGACGTAAGCTTTATCTGTCGAATATGGCTCTTTGCACCTTTTGAGTTGTCGACCCCTGGTCCAGAGATGTGAATGTGGATGAATGAGTGTGATCGGAACTTCCTGTAGTTTATATCATACTCATATTCCATAGAACTGTCACCACCTCCTCATGTGCACAAACCTGACCAAGACCCCGACCAAGAATCTGAACAAAAACCTGGTCTCAGTCCTGGTCTCTGGTCTCTGTTTCAGACCTGGTCTCTGTTTCAGTCCTGGTCTCTGGTCTATGTTTCAGACCTGGTCTCTGTTTCAGACCTGGTTTCTGGTCTCTGTTTCAGTCCTGGTCTCTGGTCTCTGTTTCAGTCCTGGTCTCTGGTCTCTGTTTCAGTCCTGGTCTCTGGTCTCTGTTTTAGACCTGGTCTCTGGTCTCTGTTTCAGACCTGGTCTCTGGTCTCTGTTTCAGACCTGGTCTCTGGTTTCTGTTTCAGATCTGGTCTCTGGTCTCTGTTTCAGACCTGGTCTCTGTTTCAGTCCTGGTCTCTGGTCTCTGTTTCAGTCCTGGTCTCTGGTCTCTGTTTCAGTCCTGGTCTCTGGTCTCTGTTTCAGACCTGGTCTCTGGGGTCTCTGTTTCAGACCTGGTCTCTGGGGTCTCTGTTTCAGACCTGGTCTCTGGTCTCTGTTTCAGACCTGGTCTCTGGTTTCTGTTTCAGACCTGGTCTCTGGTCTCTGTTTCAGACCTGGTCTCTGTTCCAGTCCTGGTCTCTGGTCTCTCTTTCAGTCCTGGTCTCTGGTCTCTGTTTCAGACCTGGTCTCTGGTCTCTGTTTCAGACCTGGTCTCTGGTCTCTGTTTCAGACCTGGTCTCTGTTTCAGTCCTGGTCTCTGGTCTTTGTTTCAGACCTGGTCTCTGGTCTCTGTTTCAGTCCTGGTTTCTGGTCTCTGTTTCAGTCCTGGTCTCTGGTCTCTGTTTCAGACCTGGCTCTGGGGTCTCTGTTTCAGACCTGGTCTCTGGTCTCTGTTTCAGACCTGGTCTCTGGTTTCTGTTTCAGACCTGGTCTCTGGTCTCTGTTTCAGACCTGGTCTCTGTTCCAGTCCTGGTTTCTGGTCTCTGTTTCAGTCCTGGTCTCTGGTCTCTGTTTCAGTCCTGGTCTCTGGTCTCTGTTTCAGACCTGGTCTCTGGTCTCTGTTTCAGACCTGGTCTCTGGTCTCTGTTTCAGACCTGGTCTCTGGTCTCTGTTTCAGACCTGGTCTCTGTTTCAGTCCTGGTCTCTGGTCTCTGTTTCAGACCTGGTCTCTGGTCTCTGTTTCAGTCCTGGTCTCTGGTCTCTGTTTCAGACCTGGTCTCTGGTCTCTGTTTCAGACCTGGTCTCTGTTTCAGTCCTGGTCTCTGGTCTCTGTTTCAGACCTGGTCTCTGGTCTCTGTTTCAGTCCTGGTCTCTGGTCTCTGTTTCAGACCTGGTCTCTGGTCTCTGTTTCAGTCCTGGTCTCTGTTTCAGTCCTGGTTTCTGGTCTCTGTTTCAGTTCTGGTCTCTGGTCTCTGTTTCAGACCTGGTCTCTGGTCTCTGTTTCAGTCCTGGTCTCTGGTCTCTGTTTCAGTCCTGGTCTCTGGTCTCTGTTTCAGTCCTGGTTTCTGGTCTCTGTTTCAGTCCTGGTCTCTGGTCTCTGTTTCAGTCCTGGTTTCTGGTCTCTGTTTCAGACCTGGTCTCTGGTCTCTGTTTCAGTCCTGGTTTCTGGTCTCTGTTTCAGTCCTGGTCTCTGGTCTCTGTTTCACTCCTGGTCTCTGGTCTCTGTTTCAGACCTGGTCTCTGGTTTCTGTTTCAGACCTGGTCTCTGGTCTCTGTTTCAGACCTGGTCTCTGTTCCAGTCCTGGTCTCTGGTCTCTGTTTCAGTCCTGGTCTCTGGTCTCTGTTTCAGTCCTGGTCTCTGGTCTCTGTTTCAGACCTGGTCTCTGGTCTCTGTTTCAGACCTGGTCTCTGGTCTCTGTTTCAGACCTGGTCTCTGGTCTCTGTTTCAGACCTGGTCTCTGTTTCAGTCCTGGTCTCTGGTCTCTGTTTCAGACCTGGTCTCTGGTCTCTGTTTCAGTCCTGGTCTCTGGTCTCTGTTTCAGACCTGGTCTCTGGTCTCTGTTTCAGTCCTGGTCTCTGGTCTCTGTTTCAGACCTGGTCTCTGGTCTCTGTTTCAGTCCTGGTCTCTGGTCTCTGTTTCAGACCTGGTCTCTGGTCTCTGTTTCAGTCCTGGTTTCTGGTCTCTGTTTCAGTCCTGGTTTCTGGTCTCTGTTTCAGTTCTGGTCTCTGGTCTCTGTTTCAGACCTGGTCTCTGGTCTCTGTTTCAGTCCTGGTCTCTGGTCTCTGTTTCAGTCCTGGTCTCTGGTCTCTGTTTCAGTCCTGGTCTCTGGTCTCTGTTTCAGACCTGGTCTCTGGTCTCTGTTTCAGTCCTGGTTTCTGGTCTCTGTTTCAGTCCTGGTTTCTGGTCTCTGTTTCAGTTCTGGTCTCTGGTCTCTGTTTCAGTCCTGGTTTCTGGTCTCTGTTTCAGTCCTGGTCTCTGGTCTCTGTTTCAGTCCTGGTCTCTGGTCTCTGTTTCAGTCCTGGTCTCTGGTCTCTGTTTCAGACCTGGTGTGTGGCTGGAAACTGCTTCAGTTTACAGAGAGAACACGACATCGCCATCAAGTTCTTCCAGAGAGCGATTCAGGTAACAACCTGCAGCTCTGTTTAGACCTGTCCATGGTCTACTGTATACAAATACACATGTAGCATAACCAAAGCAGGGATACGCATATGTACACACTACACATGTGCTGAGACGCTGCCCCCTCTAGTGGCAGCATAGGGATTTACAGGGAGCTTTGACTGCAGATGCTGCTCCCTCTGGGAGAGTTATAGATAGAGTACTTAAGACATAACGTCTCCTTTTTGAAAGGCCAAAAATAACGCATCATTTCTCTTAAGGTGGAGCCCAGTCTGACCTTTCTCTCTCTCTTCTCTAAAGCTGCATTACCTCACTTTATTTTTGTATTCATCACGAAAATCCAATCCATATCCATGCAGTGCATTGGATTTACGTCCTTTTGAAGAAAAAGTAGCGCAGATTTGTGATGGCGTGTCATTTAATTTTAGATCGAGTTTTTGTGCAACAAGGAAGAGAATTTGTTTCGGGACCAGATTGTGACCAATCACAGCGGACCACTGGCCCCCACTTTCTTGAAAAAGCCACAGGTCTCCCGTTAGCACAGACAGCTGAGGTAAACTAGCGGCGGAGGCTAACCTGAAACTTCCCATGTCTTCGTTACCGGTTACTGCTTACACAGCGAAACAGCCATCCAAAAGAAAGTCTTGTTCCTCTGCGCTTCTCGGTTCTATCCTGCTATGGTCACGCCATCCACATTCAAATGTGCGATCCATATTGTGAGACGCTAGCTCCTTAAAAACAAAAGCACAGGTGGAGTGGGGGGCGATAGCTCCTTGAGTGCGGGGAAAGTGAGCAAAAAGTGCGAGGCCAGCGCTTGCATTCAAAAATGTCTCAAAGTGAGTTAGTGCAGCTTTAAGGTGTAGCCCTGTTTGGCTTCACTCTCTCTCTTCTTAAGGTGGAGCCCAGCTTTGCCTATGCCTACACACTGCTGGGACACGAGTTTGTTCTGACTGAAGAACTGGACCGAGCTCTGGCATGTTTCCGGAACGCCATCCGAGTCAACAACCGCCACTACAATGCCTGGTGAGTAACAATATTACTGTAATTCTGCTGCTAACACTACAACTGTAAGACTACTACTGTAACCCTACTACAGTTGCAGTACCCCTGTTGTCCACTGAGCAGTCTCACCCTGTGTGCAGGTACGGCCTGGGGATGATCTACTACAAACAGGAGAAATTTAATTTGGCAGAAATTCACTTTAAAAAAGCTCTGAGCATCAACCCGCAGAGTTCAGTTCTGCTGTGTCACATTGGAGTGGTAAGTCCTGCTGTAGTCCTGCTGTAGTCCTGCTGTAGTCCTGCTGTAGTCCTGCTGTAGTCCTGCTGTAGTCCTGCTTTAGACCTTCAGTAGTCCTGCTGTAGTCCTGCTTTAGACCTTCAGTAGTCCTGCTGTAGACCTGCTTTAGACTTGCTTGAAGACCTGATTTAGACCTGGTTCTGGTCTAGGTCCAACACGCCCTGAAGAAGTCGGACTCTGCGCTCGAGACGTTAAACAAAGCCATCGGCATCGACCCCAAAAACCCTCTGTGCAAATTCCACCGGGCGTCGATTCTGTTCGCCAACGACAAGTACAAGGTTTGAGTACTACTGTTATTAATACTTCTATTACTACTACAAAATGAGTAGTTTTGCACATGTCTCTAATAAGTGAAATGTAGTGTGATTATTTCTACTTGCTTTGTTTGTTTTGATGTCTCTTTTTTTGTTTGCTCTTTGAGATGTGTATGAATTGTGCTTTACAAATAAACCTGCCTGATGTCTCTCAGTTGTAATTCCATCCTCCTGTCTGCAGGCGGCGCTGCAAGAGCTGGAGGAGCTCAAACAGATTGTTCCCAAAGAGTCTCTAGTTTACTTCCTCATCGGGAAGGTGAGTTCCGCCCACTCACACAGGCCCCTCCCACTCTGACTCTGGCCCTTGGTGTTAGAGGCTCTGGTCATCAGAGGTTTCAGGGTCAGTGATCAGAGACGCTCTTTTATAACGGTGACAGGACACAGTGGTGCCCCCCATGGAGAGGGGCCTTTTAGAATGCAGGGGACGTCGAGGAAGTTCATCTCAACATGTCTTTTGTTGTTTATTTGTTTACTGTTGTTGACTTACTGTTTACTGTGGCAGGTGTACAAGAAGCTGGGCCACACTCACCTGGCTCTGATGAACTTTAGCTGGGCCATGGACCTGGACCCTAAAGGAGCTAACAACCAGATCAAAGAAGCAATCGACAAGCGCTACCTCCCTGACGACGACGGTAACCACGGCAACACACAAACACAAGCACTACGTCCCTGATGACGATGGTTACCACGGCAACACACAAACACAAGCACACCCTCCCTGATCACAATGGTAACCACGGCAACACACAAACACAACCTCCCTGATGACAATGGTAACCACAGCAACACACGAACACAAGCACTACTTCCCTGCCAACTAAGGTAACCACGGCAACGCACAAGCACTACCTCCCTGATGACAATGGTAACCATGGCAACACACAAGCACTACCTCCTTGACAATGACTGTAACCATGGCAACACACAAGCATACCTCCCTGAAGACGACTGTAACCAGTGTTTTGTGTTAAAGGTGGTGTGTGTATTTGTTTTAAAGGTCCGGAGGAAATGACGGACGCAGATGACTCTCGGCTCCAGTCAAATGACAGCGACGACGTTCTGTGAAGTTTTTTTTATGTTTTTACTCAAAATAAAGAATAAAATTATTCAACAATAAAGATTCAGATTATTAATTTAAAACACTGCAAAGGCCACCTGAGGTCAGAGGTCACTCAAAAGTGGCCAAAATGATGTGCGCTGACATGCTTGCAATACCACCCCGGGCCGATGGGGGTGGACCCGGAATGAGAATTATTCATTGCTAACATATAGCATTAGCTGACCTCTCGAAAACGTCTTTACAGGATGGTCCAAAACTTGGCTCTTGGCCCGAAGCTCCGTTCCACATGTGTGTCAATGCTGAGGGGAGTGGATTTCTTTGCACCAGTCTAGCTTAGTCCCTGTGATTTTTTTGAAGGCACTCGTTAAATGAATGGGCTCGTGCCGGCTGACGCACATTTTCCAGTCCCCGCGGCCATTTTGGAACTGCCCATAGACCGCGGAAGTTGTGGCACATTAGTTAGAAAGGCGGAGATAGACGTGACTACGTCTTAATATTACAGTCTATGATTACACCCTGTCTCATTAAAACGCTAACTGCAGCAAAACTTTGGGTTCATGCAGTAAATGCAGTTACTGGGTATCGGGTCTGATGTCTGATAAGATACACTGGACCAAAACCCTCGGCTCAGATTTGTTTCTCATATGATTCAAACAAACGTAGACAAGGGACACAATGCCACAAACTACTTTATTCATAAGTAAATATGAGAGGGGCGGGGCTACAGCATGAAGAGAGTGGGGTCACAGCGTACAGTTGGCCTCTGGTGACAGGCGGCACATGGCCACAGTCAGATAAGTCTCCACCTGCAACAGAAAATTCACTGTTAACATTTAAACTAATAATGAGGAAGTCTGCCCCCTGTGGTCAGCTGTAGTATTACCTTGTGCATGTCTTTGCGGAAACACGCCAGCAGCTCATAGCATCGTCGCAGATTCTGATCCGGGGAAAGCCTTTGATCATAGACTTCAAACGGGCCCAAAGCCATGCCCTCTTCCACAAATGTTTCCTCCTGATTCGCCTGCAGACACGGCACTCACCGCAAATTAGGACATTTGGAAAAAAATATTTTGGATGTGGGGTTTAGAGTCTAGGGTTTATGGGCCAGGGTCTTGGCTATGCGGTCCAGGGATTAGGGGCTATGGTCAATGGTCTAGGGTCTACAGTCTATGTTCTGCGCTCTATGGTCTGGGGCAGGCATGTCCAAACTCAGGCCCGGGGGCCAATTGCGGCCATCAGTGTCAATGTATGTGGCCCTCTGCCTTGCTAACCCAAAGTAGTCTTTGCGATCATAAACAGAAGTTCACTGTAGTTGGATGGATGACACAGGATCCGTTGGTAAAATCCGGAACATCTGGAAATCAGTTGTTGACTTTATTTATACACACTGTACTGACGTGGTTTTTGATTGTGTCACTTCCGTTTATGGTGCTACTGTAGCTGGTGAGATGGTAAACATTTGTAATTCAGCCAACGTCAGCTCTGATTAAAAGGTTGGGGAACACTGGCCTAGGCCACTCACCTTGATCAGCAGATCCAGTCCAATCTTCAGCTCTGACAGTTTGGTGTAGATCTGATCTCTGGACAAAACTGAGAGAGAACGAAACGGAATCTCCCAGGACTCAATGAGACGCAAGGAGACGAGGAGGAGCTGAGGGAGCTGAGGACACAACACACAGTGTATATGTATGCATATAGTATATATATATATAATATATATATATATATATATATATATATATATATATATATACATACATATAGCACACAAATACAAGTACACACGCACACAAGAAAACGAGCTGAGAACACACAATATACAGTATACATATATACATATTATATATACACACACTCACAAATACACAAGGAGCTGAGGACACACAACACCATATGAAATATAGCAACATACACACAACAGATATGTTTACAGACACACACACACTCACACTCAGATGGACACTAATGGGACCGGGCTACTGTAGCAGCAGTACTAGAGTACTTGTAGAAGCAGCAGTACTATCAGCAGTACTCACAGAGCTGCTCTGGGTTCCTTGCTTGTCGATGGGACCGATGATGTAATCAGAGTTACAAAAATCCTGCAGAAAAACTTTATTGAGCAGTCGCTTCTCCTCCGGGCCCAGAGAGTTCTCCTGCAGGGAGTACAAGTACACAAGTATTGGTATAAGTACAAGTATGAGTACTAATGCAGTATCCAAATATAAGTAAGTAGTTCATCTACTAGTACACACATATAAGTACAAGTGTGTACTAGTGTAAATATATGTATATATATAATATATATATAACCTAATTGTAGCAGTAGTAATACTTGTAGTAGCAGTAGTAGTTATAGTACTTGTGGTAGTAGTACTTATAGTTGTAGTAGCAGCTTACAAAGTTGCTGAAGTAGCGCTGTGACAGCAGATGCAGGTGTTGGACTCGGCTGACTGCGATTGTGAACAGTCGCTGAGTGTCTGTGATTGGCTGAGAGCTCACGGCCGCAGACAAGACGGCCAATAGGATTGCTGCAAACAAACATCTCACATCTGAAATCATGACATTACATTTAACTCTAACTGTAAACCGGACCCTTGATCTGATTCATACCCATTTGTTCCCATAAGTCAGGGTCATTTATATATACAGTTTATATATATATATATATATATATATATATATATATATATATATATATATATATTTGATGTATTATATATGGAACGCCATAACCAAGTGGCTGCATAGTGTACAGAAACATCTGTGCAGAGTATGGGCTGGAAACCCCAAGGTCTAAGTGGGAAACTCCTCCAAAGGTGGTGGAGAATGAGCGTGCAAAGATCCTGTGGGACTTCCAGATACAGACCGACCGAATGGTAATGAACCAACCTGACATCGTGGTGGTAGACAAAGGGCAGAGGACAGCCGTGGTGGTGGACGCGGCATGTCCAAACGATGGTAATATCAGGAAAAAAGCACATGAAAAGCTTAAGAAATACCAAGGTCTCAGAGAGGAGCTGCAGAGGGCCTGGAGGGTAAAGGTGACAGTAGTGCCCGTGGTGATGGTGCACTCGGGGCAGTGACCCTGAAGCTGGAGGAGTGGTTACAGCGGATCCCTGGTGCACACTGTTTTTCCAATGTGGTTTTACTGCAAATGGCAAAAAATGAATCTGAATCTGAATCTGGAACAACCTCGTAAATCTCGGCCCAGAAATGTGCAGTGCCAGGAACAGCAAAGATACTTTGCCCGCGGAGGGCCAAAGGTGAGTGGACAATTTTTTTTATATACATATATATAAATATGTAATCTTTGCTGTTCCTAGCACTGCACATTTCTGGTTCCAGGGATCTGCTGTAACCACCTCTACACCTCTAACCACTGCCCCGAGTGCACTGACCACCCTGGGCACTGCTGTCATCTTTACCCTCCAGGCCCTCTCCAGCTCCTCTCTGAGACCTTGGCATTTCCTTAGATTTTCACACTCTTTTTTCTTGATATTACCATCGCTTGGAAATGGCTTTTCTCTACCCTTTGTCTACCACCACAATTTCTGGTTGAAGTCCCACAGGATCTTCGCACTCTCATTCTCCACCACCTTTGGAGGAGTTTCCCATCGTGACCTTGGGGTTTCCAGCCCATACTCTGCACAGATGTTTCTGTACACTATGCAGCCACTTGGTTATGGCGTTCCATGTAGGCCTTCCCGGCAGCATCTTGCACCCTGCAGTTATGTGTTGGATCGTCTCAGGTCCTCTTTTGCACAACCGACACCTTGAGTCCTGTCTGGTGTGGTATATCTGTGTCCTTGTCGCTCTGGTGCTCAGGGCCTGTTCCTGTGCAGCCATGATGAATGCCTCTGTGCTGTCCTGTAGGCCAGCCCTTTCTAGCCATTGGTAAGACTTTTGGAGATCAGCCACTTCTGCTATGCTCTGCCGGTACATGTCATGTAGGGGCTTGTCCTTCTATGGTGGGCTCTCCTCCAGCACTTCATCATTTTGTCTCAGTCTGAGGCACTACATCTTCTCCTTGATGTAGTTATGGAGTTTAGATATTTTGTTCTGTGACTGTCACACTAGCTGGTCTTCGGCCTTCTTCTTTATGGCTTGTGGACTATCTCAAGGTGCTGGATGCACGATGATATGAATCAGGGAGCTTGATGTAATCCATTTAGAGGAAGTGACCGATCTGTGCTCCGTTCCTGAGGCTGCATCCAGAGCCAGTCTAGTTGATTATTTGGCTTAGAGAGTTCAGGCCTATGCTAAACAACAGTGGGGACAGAGTATCTCCTTGGTAGATGTCACTTTTTAATATACTGTATATACAGTATATACACTCCTGTTCTCTGGGTCTGCTCCAAGATCAGTTCAGGTGGAGTGACTATAAAGCCCGGACCCTCTACAGTCAGGTTGTACTTTTCAGATCAACTTGTTCCTTTGTCTCAGTCTCAGATCCTCAAACATGAACCTTCTTGCTATCCTTCATGTGGGGCTGGGGGCGGGGCTCCTTGCAAATGGAACCCTTTGCCCAATGATGTTGGATGAGCTCTGACCCTGGGCTCATAAAGGTAAACCAAACCCCTCTTACTCTTGAGTCATGCACTGTACGATAAATATCTTCTGCTTAATCAAGGGTTAGGGTAAGGTCGTGACTCACCTCGCTCCATGGTTCAGACCTGGTTCAATCTTGGTTCAGTCCTGGTTTAGTCCTTGCTCAGTCCTTGTTCAGTCTTGGGTCAGAGCTAGTTCGGTCCTTGTTCAGTCCTGGTTCAGTCCTGGACCTGCTTCTGGTCTGTGGATTGGAGGCGTCCCTGCTCTCCCGCAGTTTTAAACTTTGGTTCACTCCTGTTTAAATTCATGAAAATGAAATTGATACGACGCAAACACGGCTGATTCTGGTTATTCAGACGCTGTGACCAAAACAAGATCCATGACGGTAAACCTGCGAACGCTTTACCGTAATGCTAGTGACGCTAATGCTGACGTGCTAACACTGAGGACTCTGAAAACAGATTTAAGAAGTTTAACTATCTTTTGTTTGGGACCTTCAGGCAGACGTAGAGCTCAGTCTAGACCCTCCTCTAGAACCTAGGTCCTGTTATGAGACAGCAGCACCCCTTTGGAGATTAGAATTGGTTGAAAACGTCGCCTACAAATACAAGAGTGAACTACTCGTGGAACAGTTCAGATTCAGATTCATTTTATTTGCCATGTGCAGTATAAAAACCACATTGGAATACATTCGCAAAAAAGGTACTAAAATACACATACTCGTGCACTGAATATAAATAAAAAACAGCCCCACACTGTGGCACCGATCGACAAAAAAAAACGATACAAGGGGTAAAAGCAACAATTAAATTGCTCTGTTTAGATACCTGACAGCTTGTGGAAAGAAGCTGTTAGCATAGGGATATGTCTTGCATATCAGCGACTGATATCTTCTGCTCAAGGGAAGAAGCTGGAACATGGCTTTACCAGGGTGGCAAGAGGAGTCATTGATGATTTTAAGAGCTCGGTCTGGATTCATAAAGAGCCTCCAGAACAGGAAGCTCACAGCCCTCTCTCTGGTCTCTCTCTAGTCTCTCTCTGGTCTCTCTCTCTGGTCTCTCTCTAGTCTCTCTCTGGTCTCTCTGTCTGGTCTCTCTCTCTGGTCTCTCTGTCTGGTCTCTCTCTCTGGTCTCTCTCTGGTCTCTCTCTCTGGTCTCTCTCTCTGGTCTCTCTCTCTGGTCTCTCTCTCTCTGGTCTCTCTCTCTAGTCTCTCTCTGGTCTCTCTCTCTGGTCTCTCTCTCTGGTCTCTCTCTGGTCTCTCTCTCTGGTCTCTCTCTGGTCTCTCTCTCTGGTCTCTCTCTCTGGTCTCTCTCTCTAGTCTCTCTCTGGTCTCTCTCTCTGGTCTCTCTCCCTGGTCTCTCTCTGGTCTCTCTCTCTGGTCTCTCTCTCTGGTCTTTCTCTGGTCTCTCTCTCTGGTCTCTCTCTGGTCTGTCTCTGGTCTCTCTCTCTGGTCTCTCTCTGGTCTCTCTCTGGTCTCTCTCTGGTATCTCTCTCTGGTCTCTCTCTGGTCTCTCTCTGGTCTCTCTCTCTGGTCTCTCTCTGGTCTCTCTCTGGTCTCTCTCTCTGGTCTCTCTCTCTGGTCTCTCTCTCTGGTCTCTCTCTCTGGTTTCTCTCTCTGGTCTCTCTCTCTCTCTGGTCTCTCTCTCTCTGGTCTCTATCTCTGGTCTCTTTCTGGTCTCTCTCTGGTCTCTCTCTGGTCTCTCTAGTCTCTCTCAGGTCTCTCTCTGGTCTCTCTCTCTCTGGTCTCTCCCTCTGGTCTCTCTCTGGTCTCTCTCAGGTCTCTCTCAGGTCTCTCTCTGGTCTCTCTCTCTGGTCTCTCTCTGGTCACTCTCTCTCTGGTCTCTCTCTCTGGTCTCTCTCTCTGGTCTCTCTCTCTGGTCTCTCTCTGGTCTCTTTCTGGTCTCTCTCTGGTCTCTCTCTGGTCTCTCTCTCTAGTCTCTCTCAGGTCTCTCCCTCTGGTCTCTCTCTGGTCTCTCTCTGGTCTCTCTCTGGTCTCTCTCTGGTCTCTCTCAGGTCTCTCTCTGGTCTCTCTCTCTGGTCTCTCTCTCTGGTCTCTCTCTCTGGTCTCTCTCTGGTCTCTCTCTGGTCTCTTTCTGGTCTCTCTCTGGTCTCTCTCTGGTCTCTCTGGTCTCTCTCAGGTCTCTCTCTGGTCTCTCTCTCTGGGCTTTCTCTGGTCTCTCTCTGGTCTTTCTCTGGTCTCTCTCTGGTCTCTCTCTGGTCTCTCTCTGGTCTCTCTCTCTGGTCTCTCTCTCTGGTCTCTCTGGTCTCTCTCTGGTCTCATTCTGGTCTCTCTCTGGTCTCTCTCTGGTCTCTCTGAGGTCTCTCTCTGGTCTCTCTCTGGTCTCTCTCTGGTCTCTCTCTGGTCCCTCTCTGGTCCCTCTCTGGTCCCTCTCTGGTCCCACAGTCCTCTTTCAGACCGGTACACCTTGTATAGACGTCTCCTTTCTTTGTCTGTGATGTTTCTGAACCACACAGACACAGAACCAACCAGCAAACTTTCAATGGTACAGCGATAAAATCCTTTTTTGTCTTTTGAGGACTGACTCCGAGGTCAAACTCATTTTGGGCGGGGGCTAAATTAAAGCAAGAGATTGAGTGATTATATTTTGGTTGTCACATCAACAAAATTACAGTTCAAGGATATGATTAAAAAAGTGACAGGCAGAAGCAGCTTATTCGAGCCTATCCCATTCTACATCTAGTTCTTGCTTTAGCAGATTGAAAAAAAACTACACCTCTGAGATTATTACGGGTTTCTCTTAGTTTGAAGAAGCACAAGATGTGGTTGTTTATTATTATTACCCTACAAACAATCTCTGCCATTTTAACTTTTACAACGACACATCATTTTAAAGTTTTATTATTATTATTATATTTTTTTATATTTAAATGTTTTATCAAATTGGAAAAGTTACCACATCCATCCATACATTTTATTCTCCTTAATCAATAAGAGCACAGCCTTGATCTTTCAGCGGGGGCTTCAGGCAAAGTGGGGTTAAGTGTGTCTTGCCCAAGGACACAACGGCAGCAGACATCAGTGGGAGTCGATGGAGAAGGTCTTGTTAGTTTCCACATATTTTTATAAAAAAAATGACGCTATGAAAGTGAAGTGAAAGGATAAAGTTTGTATTAGGGTTAGAGTTTTAAGGTTAGAGTTTTTGGGTTAGAAATGGGGAAACATTTATTTACCAAATATTTGGATGTTTTTCTTTGGGGTGAACCAGAACTGGCCCAATCTTTCGACTGAGAAGTTTTAAATGTATTTCATCTATCGGTCAAAATTTTAGAATATAATAAAAAATATGACTGTTTCGGTGAGAGAATTATCTCCATGTGATCTAGAAACTGAAGGATTTTCCCATTCCTCTTTACAAAAACAGTTCTCTGGAAAATTTCAAGAGCTTTTGTGTGCAGCAGATTCCACATATACTGTATCCACATGGATTTAGCAAATGGTCCGGCCCTGTTCCTGGTCTAGTCCTGCTCCTGGGCTAGTCCTGGTCTGTTCCTGGTCTGGTCTTGCCCTAGTCCTTGTCCTGGTCCTTCTCCTGGTCTTGGTCTGGTTCTGGGCCTGGTCTTGGTGTGGTCTGGTCCTGGTCTGGTCTGGTCTGCTCTTGGTCTGGTCTTGCCCTGGTCCTTGTCCTGGTCCTTCTCTCGGTCCATCTCCTGGTCTTGATCTGGTTCTGGGCCTGGTCTTGGTGTGGTCTGGTCTGATCCTGGTCTGGTCTTGCCCTGGTCCTTGTCCTGGTCTTGGTCTGGTTCTGGGCCTGGTCTTGGTGTGATCTGGTCCTGGTCTGGTCCTGGTCCTGGTCTGGTTCTGGGCCTGGTCTTGGTGTGGTCTAGTCCTGGTCTAATCCTGGTCCTGGTCCTGGTCTGGTCTTGGTTCTTATGACTTTAAACAGTGGTGTGTGTAAACAGCAGCTGGACTCATGTTTTTTCAAATAGAAGTTATTTTTAACTGTTTCAAAGATTCATGTGTTTGAGGACCGCAGTGTTTCCCAAACTGTGGTTCACGGACACGGGTTTAACCTTTCAGCTCGTCAGGGTCGGCTTAGACTGGCCTTAGACCTGGGTTAGACCTGGGTCGGACCTGGGTCGGACCTGGGTTAGATCTGGGTAAGAACTGGGCTAGACCTAGACCTAGGTTAGACCTGGGCTAGACCTGAGTTAGACCTGGGTTAGACTTGGGTCAGACCAGGTTAGACCTGTGTTAGACCTGGGTTAGACCTGGGTTAGACCTGGGTCAGACCTGGTTAGACCTGGGTTAGACCTGGCTCAGACCTGGGTTAGAACTGGGTCAGACCTGGGTTAGACCTGGGTTAGACCTGGGCTAGACCTGGGCTAGACCTAGGTCAGACCTGGGTTAGACCTGGCTTAGATCCAGGTTAGACCTGGGTTAGACCTGTGTTAGATCTGGTTAGACCTGGGTTAGACCTGGGTTAGACCTGGGGGTAGACCTGGGTTAGACCTGTGGGTAGACCGGGCGGTAGACCTGCGTTTGTCCTGGGTCAGACCTGGGTTAGACCTGGGCTAGACCTGGGCTAGACCTGGGTTAGATCTGGGTCAGACCTGGGTTGGACCTGGGTCAGACTTGGGTCAGACCTGAGTTAGACCTGGGTTAGACCTGGGTGAGACCTGGGTTAAATGTGGGTTAGACCTGGGTTAAATGTGGGTTAGACCTGGGTTAGACCTGGGTTAGACCTGGCTTAGATCCGGGTTAGACCTGGGTTAGACCTGTGTTAGACCTGGTTAGACCTGGGTTAGACCTGGGTTAGACCTGGGGGAGACCGGGTTAGACCTGGGTTAAATGTGGGTTAGACCTAGGTTAGACCTGGGCTAGACCTGAGTTAGACCTGGGTTAGACCTGGGTCAGACCAGGTTAGACCTGTGTTAGACCTGGGTTGGACCTGGGTTAGACCTTGGTTAGACCTGGGTCAGACCTGGGTTAGACCTGGGCTAGACCTGGGTCAGATCTGGGTTAGACCTGGGTCAGACCTGGGTCAGACCTGGGTTAGACCTGGTTCGACATGGGTTAGACCTGGGTCAGACCATGGTAAGACCTGGGCTAGACCTCGACCTAGGTTAGACCTGGGTTAGACCTGGGCTAGACCTGGGTCAGACCTGGGTTAGACCTGGCTTAGATCCGGGTTAGACCTGGCTTAGATCCGGGTTAGACCTGGGTTAGACCTGGTTAGACCTGGTTAGACCTGGGTTAGACCTGGGTCGGACCTGGGTCGGACCTGGGTTAGATCTGGGTAAGAACTGGGCTAACCCTAGACCTAGGTTAGATCTGGGTAAGAACTGGGCTAACCCTAGACCTAGGTTAGACCTGGGCTAGACCTGAGTTAGACCTGGGTTAGACCTGGGTTAGACCTGGTTAGACCTGGTTAGACCTGGTTAGACCTGGGTTAGACCTGGGTTAGACCGTGGTTAGACCTGGGTTAGACCTGGGTTAGATCTGGGTCAGACCTGGGTTAGACCTGGGTCAGACCTTGGTTAGACCTGGGTCAGACCTGGGTTGGACCTGGGTCAGACCTGGGTCAGACCTGGGTTAGACCTGGGTTAGACCTGGGTTAAATGTGGGTTAGACCTGGGATAGACCCGGGTCTGAATTGGGTTAGATCATGGTCAGACCTGGGTGTGTCTCAGTGGGTTGGATTCCTCTAATGCACTTGTTCTTCAGCTGTTGGAGCCTGAGCCAAAGAGTCACTGATACACACTCTCCCGCACGCGCACACACACACGCATGCATGCCCGACCACACACACACACACATATATATACATGCACACACAAACACCCACACACACACACAAACACACACACACACACATATACACACACCGACACACACGCAACCAGACACACACTCACATGGGCGCACTTGTACAACTCACTTTCAAACGTGATCAACCTTCACAAACTGCTGCTGGAACAAGAG
>OZ035840.1:32120353-32165353 GCA_964034765.1 Knipowitschia caucasica
ACAAACACCTTTGGAAGACCTGGATCCATTCTACCAATCACACAAGGTCTGACTTCAAACAGACAAATGCAAAAGTTCTAGGAGTCCAAAACTGAGGCTGTAGATCCAGGACTGAGGCTGTAGATCTAGGACTGAGGCTGTAGATCCAGGACTGAGGCTGTAGATCTAGGACTGAGGCTGTAAATGTTTGTGTTCCTGAACTCTACTCTTCTTTCAGACGTTCATAGTTCTGGGGAAGGGAAATGTCATTTATCGTTTTAACGCCGAGCCGGCCTGTTACCTGCTGTCGCCCTTCAGTCCAGTGCGTCGGCTGGCCATAAGGATCCTCATCCATTCATATCCTTCATGTGTTCATGTGTTCATAACCCCAAACCCCAAACCCCTAAGCCGAACCGCCAAAACCAAACTCATGAGGCTGATATCCTTCACAGGGTCCTGGGGTCTTCAGGGTTAGTCTCATGTGTTCATCCTTCACCCTCTCACTCTCTTCAGTTTGTTCATCATGATGACCATCCTCTCCAACTGTGTGTTCATGACCATGAGTGACCCTCCGCCCTGGAGCAAGACCGTGGAGTGAGTTCTGACCCAGACCAGAGCCAGGCCAAGACCAGGCCAAAACCAACACCCAGACCCAAACCAAGTTAGACCCAGACCAGATTCAAACCAAGCCAAGACCCAGACCAAGACCCAAACCTGACTTTTTCAAAGAAGTCTATGTGTTTGTGAATGTTCAGTACCTACAAGAATAATCCGCAGGTACGTGTTCACGGGGATCTACACGATTGAGGCTCTGGTGAAAGTCTGCTCCAGAGGGTTCTGTGTGGGAGACTTCACCTTCCTGAGGGACCCATGGAACTGGCTGGACTTCATGGTTATATCTATGGCGTAAGTAACTGCCCCAGTGTGCCCCAAATATGTTTTTATTAAAATGATTTTTGAGCTGTTCCTCATCTGAAAGTCGCAATATGTACCACACCACACCATAGAGTACTGTACCACACCACACTATACTTTACTGTACCATACCACACCATAATATACTGTACCGTACTCAACAGGAAGCCAGAGGAGTAATTTTAACACTGGAGTTATGTGTTCTCTCCTTTTGGTGCCTGCTGTATTTTGGACGAGCTGGAATCTTTTTTTAAATAAAGGAATAAGGGCACGCTGCCAGCAGGGCGTAACAGTTGTCAAGCCTTGAGGCGACAACAACGTGGATGAGTTTTTAAGAAGAATATTCCTAATTTGGTTGCGCTGGTGAAAATATGCTGTTTTAGTGGCTTGAAGACTCCCAAGATTCCTTAAAATGTTGCTAGGGCCCTTAAAGTGTCACTAGAGGCCCTTACAGTGCTGCTGACCCTGACCCTGTCTCCCTCTGATGCAGGTATCTCACAGAGTTTGTGGATCTTGGGAACGTGTCAGCACTCAGGACATTCAGAGTACTACGGGCCCTTAAAACCATCACTGTGATCCCTGGTGAGAACCCGAACCCAACCCCCCAAACCTAACCCTAAACCCTGTCCCCTGTCCCCCAACTATAACCATCCAACCCATTACATCCTCCAAATACAAGTTCGTGGAGTCATTTGTTTGAGATCGAGACTCAGGACTAGAGACCAGACGCTGTTCTTCTGATGTCTGTAGTCTGATAACAGTCTGGTCTCTGTTCTCTCTCTAGTCTCAGTCTGGTCTCTCTCTGAACTCTGGTCTTTTTCTTGTAAAGGCTGCTGTGGGTAAAGGGTTTTCTATCAGACCCAGCACCAGAGCAAAGCAGACTCTACCCATATCCTCAGATCCTGCAGCCACAGCGGCCCTTTCTGCACTGGTTTGGACACTTCTGGTCGAGTCCTTGGTTTAGTCTGGTCTCAGTCCGGTCTCTGGTCTCAGTCCAATCTCTGGTTTGAGTCTAGTCTCTGTCTGGCTCAAAAGTGGTCAAAATGACGTGCGCTATACCCCCCCGGGCCGATGGGGGTGGACCCGGATTAAGAATTAGCCAATGCTAACATATAGCATCTTCTTACCTCTCGAAAACGTCAATGTGTGTCAATGCTGAGGGGATTGAATTTTTTTGGACCACTCTAGTTTACTCGCTGTCACTTATTTAAATGAATGGGGCTCGTGCCGCAAGACACTTAACCCCACTTTGCCCAAAGCCCCCACTGAAAGATCAAGGCTATGCTCACACTCAGAGAGCAGCCGTCCTCCTGTGGACTCACCACCTGCAGAGGGTCAGTGAGGGGCTGGTGCTATGAGACTTGGGTGGCATCTCTGACTGCCACCCCCCGACCCAGAAATGGATTAAAGGGTAGAAAATTGATGGATGGATGGGGCTTGTGCCGGCTGCCGCATATTTTTTCACATTTTTCAGCCCCCGCGGTCATTTTGAATCACTCCAAGCCCAATTTTTGGCCCATTAGTTAGAACGGCGGAGATAGGTGTGACTACGTCCGTTAATATATACAGTCTGGTCCCTGGTCTCTGTCCGGTCCCTGGTTTCAGTCTGGTCTCTTCTTGCAGGTCTAAAGACGATAGTGGGCGCCCTGATTCAGGCAGTGAAGAAGCTCGCAGATGTGATGATCCTGACGGTCTTCTGCCTCAGTGTCTTCGCTCTGATTGGTCTTCAGCTCTTCATGGGGAACCTGCGACAGAAGTGTGTGCTGATCCCGCCCACTTTTGGACAGGCCCCGCCCACCTACAGCCCAGCCACGCCCACCTACAGCCCAGCCACGCCCACTTACGAAACATCCCTGAACACCACAGACGTCTTCACAAACCGATCTCACGAGCAGTTTGACTACTTTGAGTTCATCAATAACCCAGGTGAATGTCCCCTCTCAGGGTTAGGGTTAGGGTTAGGGTTAGATACCCTAACCCGTTCTCTAACCCAGCACGAATCTTTTTGTCTCTTCTTTTGCAGAAAATTACTACTTCCTAGAGGGACAAATAGATCCGCTTCTGTGTGGGAACAGCTCTGACGCCGGGTGAGAATTTTTACAATGAACAAAGAACAGTTTTGTTGATATATTTGTGAACAAACACAAAGATACTAAAAGTGAGGTTTGAAGAATACTCCTGGTGTTTCCAGTATTTGTCCGGATGGGTACGTGTGCCTGAAAGCCGGTCCAAACCCAGACTACGGGTACACCAGTTATGACACCTTCGCCTGGGCTTTTCTCGCTCTCTTCAGACTTATGACTCAAGACTTCTGGGAGAACCTTTTCCAGCTGGTACGGCCCCTACCCCCCATAATCCCCAAACCCTAATTCGTAACCCTAACCTGCCTCTCCGCAGACCATGCGAGCTGCAGGGAAGGCCTACATGCTCTTCTTTGTGGTGGTGATCTTTCTTGGCTCGTTTTATCTCATTAACCTGATCCTCGCCGTAGTCGCTATGGCCTACGCTGAGCAGAATCAGGCCAGCATTGATGAGAAGCGCAAGAAGGACCAAGAGTATGAACAAATACTGATTATCCTGAAAGAGCGAGAGCAAGAGGTCTGTAAAAAGCCCAGACTGGATAAAAGACTGGACAAGAGACTGGGACTGAACCAAAGACCAGAGATGAGTAATACAAAAAAATACTGACGATTCTGAAGGAGCAAGAGTAGGAAGTCTGGAATAAGACTGGACCAGGGCCATAACTGGACCTAATCCTCGTCGTTAGATGATCACCTGTACTGAACTCTGATCTCTGTGTTTCCAGAGGGCGGCTCTGGACCCGGACTCTGAGGACAAGGCTGAAGGTACAACCACAATGATGGGATCCAGGACAAGCCTTTGACATTCATACTGAAGGTTTTATCTCAGTTGTGTATACATAAAGTGATAAACATAAAAACAAATGAAAGATATTGTACTGGTGATGGCAGCTCATAACCCACACATCCCTGACCCTAACTCTTACTGTATGTTTGTGTAGATCCAGAAGAACGGCCCTGTCCTCCATGTTGGTACTCCTTCTCCTCACTCTTCCTGATCTGGGACTGCCCGTGCTACCGCCCCCTAAAAGTTGTCCTGCACACAATTGTCATGGACCCATTTGTGGATTTGGGCATCACCATCTGCATTGTTCTGAATACTGTGTTTATGGCCATGGAACATTTCCCCATGTCTGAGGACTTCGAGAACTTGCTGACAGTGGGGAACCTGGTGGGTGTCCTAGCCCTCACCTTTTAGTATTGAACCCTAACCCTTTAGTATACAGCCTACCCTTAACCTTTTAGTATAGAGCCCCAGCCCTGGCCGTAACCATTTAGTATAGAGCTCTCTCTGATTGTGTCTGGTTCCAGGTCTTCACTGGAATCTTCACGGCTGAGATGGTCCTCAAGCTCCTGGCTCTGGATCCGTACCATTATTTCCAGGTGGGTTTGTCCTGGTTCAGATCTAGTTTTGACCTGGTTTGGGCCTGTTTGGAACCAGTTACAGAGCTGGTTCAGATCTGGTTTCTCTTTGGTCTCAGGTGGGATGGAACATCTTTGACTGTATCATCGTCACAATGAGCCTCGTAGAGCTCGGATTGGCCAACGTCCAGGGGCTGTCTGTACTACGCTCCTTTCGATTGGTTAGTTCAAACCAGTATCTCACTACTACCTCAATACTACTACTACTACCACTGCTATCACTGCTACTACTACTACTACTACTACTACTACTACTACTTCTACAATTGCCACTACAACTTCTAAACCAACTGCTACTACAACAGCAACCACTACTACTAATCAATCAATCAAATCTTATTCATGCATAAAATGTAAAACAACGTGCTTTAAATTTTGGTTAAAAACAGTCCCACGTGCCCATGATCCTCGACCCAACCACCCAACAAACCATGTTGTTATTACACACACACACACACACGCATACACACTACTACTACTACTACTACTGCTACTACTACTACTACTACTACTACTGCTGCTGCTACCACTTCTACTACCACTGATGTTACTACTACTACTACTACTACTACTACTACTACTACTGCTACTACTACTACTACTACTACTACTGCTACTACTACTACTACTGCTGCTGCTGCTACCACTTCTACTACCACTGATGTTACTACTACTACTACTACTACTACTACTACTACTACTGCTGCTGCTACCACTTCTACTACCGCTGATGTTACTACTACTACTACTACTACTACTACTACTACTACTACTACTGCTGCTGCTGCTACCACTTCTACTACCACTGATGTTACTACTACTACTACTACTACTACTACTACTACTGCTACTACTACTACTACTACTACTACTACTGCTGCTGCTACCACTTCTACTACCACTGATGTTACTACTACTACTACTACTACTACTACTACTGCTACTACTACTACTACTACTACTACTACTACTACTACTGCTACTACTACTGCTACTACTACTGCTGCTGCTGCTACTACGACTGCTGCTGCTACCGCTACTGCAATTACCACTTCTACTACTACTACTACTACTACTACTACTACTACTACTACTACTACTGCTGCTGCTGCCACTTCCACTGCCACTGCTATTACTACTACTACTACTGCTGATATTTCGACTACTACTGCTACTACTACTACTACTACTGCTGATATTTCAACTACTACTGCTACTACTCCAGCTCATATTTCTATTTCCATGTTAGTATTGCCCCATGGCTGTTACCCTAACCTTAGTATATGGCTAAAATGTGTGTTTCCAGATGCGTGTGTTCAAACTGGCCAAGTCCTGGCCCACTCTCAACATGCTGATTAAAATCATCGGAAACTCGGTGGGCGCCTTGGGGAACCTCACCCTGGTGCTGGCCATCATCGTGTTCATCTTTGCGGTCGTGGGGATGCAGCTGTTCGGTCGCAGCTACAGCGAGTGTGTGTGTCGCATCTCAGCCGACTGCGAGCTGCCGCGCTGGCACATGACCGACTTCTTCCACTCATTTCTCATCATCTTCAGAGTCCTGTGTGGAGAGTGGATCGAGACCATGTGGGACTGCATGGAAGTGTCCGGCCAGACCATGTGTTTGACGGTCTTTATGATGGTCATGGTGATCGGTAACCTGGTGGTGAGGAATGGGGCTGAGACTGGAGCAGGACCGTAACCAGGACTGGGACTGACCAGATTGAGTCTCTTGGGTTTCTCTCTTGCCTCCCTCTGGTCTCTTTATGGTCTCTCTCTGGTTTCTCTCTGGTCTCTCTCTCTCTGGTTTCTCTCTCTCTTGTCTCTTTGGTCTCACTCTGGTCTTTTTCTGGTCTCTCTCTCTGGTTTCTCTCTTGTCTCTCTCTGGTTTCTCTCTGGTCTCTCTCTTGTCTCTTTGGTCTCACTCTGGTCTTACATGGTCTCTGGTTTCAGGTCTTGAACCTTTTCCTGGCCCTCCTGCTCTCGTCTTTCAGTGGAGATAATCTCTCAGCTTCTGATGACGACTCTGAGAATAACCTTCAAATCGCTGTGAACCGTATACACACCGGGATCTCCTGGATCAGGAACAAAGTCCAAGTCCTGGTCCTCAAACCCCCCTCAGAGCCAGCAGGTAAAACCAGATCTAACCAAGGATAAAGGATCAAAAGTCAGCACTGGACCAGGACTGAACCAGGACAAAAACAGGACTCAACCAGAACTGATCCAGACGGAATGAAACTGAAGCAGGACTAAACCAGGACTGAACAAAACTGAACAAGGGCTGAACCAGGACTAAAGCCGGACTGAACCAGAACTAAAGCATGGCAAAAGCAGGACTAAACCAGAACTGAACCAGGACTGAACCAAACCGAACCAGGACTAAATCCGGACTGAGCCAAGAGTAAACAGGACTAAATCTTGGCTCTTTCCAGCTGAAGAAGACATGAAAATGAAGAGTGAGGGGGCGGAGGTCATGGGGCTGAACTTGGTGATGTCACAAAGCCATGGTGACAGGATCAGTAGTTACTACAATGACATCACAGCTCTGAGGGTCCCGCTGGCACCACAAGAGTCCGAGTCCGAGTCCGAATCTGAGTCCGAGTCCAGCCTGTTGGACCAGGAGCAGGTCGGATTCAGTTTTAAGTGATGAAGTTAGGGCTAACCTTCACCATAACCCTACACACCAGCTCAGACCAGTGTTAAAGTCATACTAATGCTAACCCAAACCCCAATGCTAAGTGTAATGCTGGAGCTAACGCTAACCTGACAGATTACAACATAAATTCACCATTATTCACAATTTATAACTGTCTTTGAGGTAAGTGACATATCATCACATAAATTGACGAATATAAACACTACAGTAATAAAAGCGTATATAACATTAACAATTCAAGCATGGCCCTAAAATAACTTCTGGATAAGTCCAGTGTCCGGGTTAGATCTGAGAGTGCCACTAATGCTAAAGCTAATGCTAACCCGACTCCTGTTTGGGTGGTGGGTTTGAGTTCCATTAAAATCAAACTTATTTCAGGATGATGAGTCGTCTATGTGCAGCACTGTGGAGAGGAACCCTGTGATCCAAGAGGAAGAGGAGGAAGAGGAGGAGGATATCCCTGACGACTGCTATACTGAGAGTGAGTATCAAGAGGAAGAGGAGGAGGAAGAGGAGGATAGCCCTGACGACTGCTATACTGAGAGTGAGTATCAAGAGGAAGAGGAGGAGGAAGAGGAGGATAGCCCTGACGACTGCTATACTGAGAGTGAGTATCAAGAGGAAGAGGAGGAGGAAGAGGAGGATAGCCCTAACGACTGCTATACTGAGAGTGAGTATCAAGAGGAGGAGGAGGAGAATAGGAAGAGGAGAAGAGAGGGGAGGAGTGCCCTGATGATTGGTAGTGGCTACTAGTGAGTAAACAGAGGGATAGAGGAGAAGGAGAGGAGCAGAGGTGGAAGAGGAGAGATGGAGGAGCAGTTTCCTGACGACTGCTATACTGAGAGTGAGTGTTAAGAGGAGGAACAGTGTGACAGTGTGGAGTGTTGTCTCAGGTGACAGGCTGCAGTACCCTCCTCCTCCTAACGGCTGTGCTCTTCCACAGAATGCTACAGCCGCTGCCCTCTCCTGGCTGTAGACCCGACTCAGGGGCGTGGTCTGATCTGGACAAACCTTAGAAAAACCTGTTTCTTCATCGTTGAACACAATTACTTTGAATCCTTCATAATCTTCATGATCTTGCTGAGCAGCGGCGCCCTGGTAATCACCAACACTATGTCAACCATCATCATCACCATGGCAACCGACAGGATGCTGTCTCCACTGTTCCACTGTTATCACAGTGAAAAAATGTCCATGTTTAGTTCAGAAACACACACACACGCGCACACACAAACACACACACACACACACACACACACACACACACACACACACACACATTCAGCTGATGTTCTCCAGGCCTTTCAGGACCTCCAGATGGTTTAAAACACTCTGATCTTCTCCAGGCGTTCGAGGACATCTACCTGGAGCAGCGGCGTGTTGTGAAGATTGTTCTCGAGTACGCAGACCAGGTCTTCACGTACGTGTTTGTGGTGGAGATGCTTCTCAAGTGGGTGGCATATGGTTTCAAGACGTACTTCACCAACGCGTGGTGCTGGCTGGACTTCCTCATTGTCGATGTGAGCTTCATCAGTGTCATGTTCAGAACATTAGAACGCCCTTAAAAGTTCAGTTAACGCTATTCAACTTCCCAGGAAACCGTGGTGGTGGACGTGACAATTCCAATAGATGGTATTTCTCAAGCTTTTCTTGCTCTATTTTCCTGATGTTACCAACAGCTCAGTGAGGAGCTGGAGAGGGCCTGAGGGTAAAGGTGACAGTAGTGCCCGTGGTGATTGTGCACTCGGGGCAGTGACCCCAAAGCTGGAGGAGTGGTTACAGCAGATCCCTGGAACAACCTCGAAAATCTCAGTCTAGAAATGTGCAGGTTAGGGTTAGGCAAACCTAAAGGTTAAGGTCACATTAGTGAGAGGAGTTGGAAAGGGCCCGAAGGTAAAGGTGACAGTTGGAGACTATTATTTTCTTTGAGTTGAGCTCTTTTTCTAGGTGTCGCTGATTTCTCTCACTGCAAATATTTTGGGATATTCTGAACTGGGAGCCATCAAGTCTCTGAGAACTCTGAGAGCCTTGAGACCGCTGCGGGCTTTGTCCCGCTTCGAAGGCATGAGGGTAATGTATTATTATATTGTTATGCTATGACCATGATAATGTCATCATCATGATGTCATCATGATGTCATCATCCATACAATATAGTGTGAAAAGGCCAGATTTACACTGGGCTCGGATGGAGGTGTTGAGGTCATTGTTAGTGTTGAGGTCAGTCAAGATTCAGGATTCAATCATTCATTGTCACTGTCACAAAAACATCTAAATTACATTTTGAGCATCCTGTGATAATAGAGCATATAAAGTGAAGAATTTGGCAGGATGTGATCTGCACAGGGCTATAGGAGGTAGATTAGAAACACAGGTACAGGTGATGAATGTGTTAGGGTTAGACCTTGTGATGAATGTGTTAGGGTTAGACCTTGTGATGAATGTGTTAGGGTTAGACCTTGTGATGAATGTGTTAGGGTTAGAACTTGTGATGAATATGTTAGGGTTAGACCGTGTGATGAAAAGGATGGGGGTACAGTTGTCAACACCCTTTGGTCACTTTTGCAGGTGGTGGTCAATGCCCTGGTTGGGGCCATCCCCTCTATCTTCAACGTTCTGCTGGTGTGTCTCATCTTCTGGCTCATCTTCAGCATCATGGGAGTCAATCTTTTTGCAGGAAAGTTTTTCTTTTGTTCAAACGAGACGTCAGGGGAGATGTTTTTATCAGAGCAAGTGCAGAACCGATCCCAGTGTGAGGAGTTAGCGACGCAGCATCCAGAAGTCCGATGGAAGAACATCAAAGTCAACTTCGACAATGTGGGGATGGGTTATCTGTCTCTGCTGCAAGTGGTACGTACTGACCCTGACCCCTGACCTGACCCTGATGTACAGTATAAGTGTGTGTGTGTGTGTGGTGTTCAAAACAGATGTATGGTGTGTGTTCTACTCAGTTCTAACATTATTGAGCTGCTCTGTGGAGATCAAAAATGTGCAGTTAATGCAAGGCGGCCCAGGAAATTCTTTGAACTTGAGGCTTTTTTCCAAGAACAATGTGCCCCTTTACAATCAGAGGAAACAGAACCTCATCCACAACTAAAGAAGCTTTCATAGATGTTACAGGTTAACAAGGACTGGGGGATGGATACTTAAGAGGACTGACAGCAGTATTTGCTCACGGAGCTGAACGTATTATATATTTTTACAGAGACTTCCGTATCGGCAAACACATTAACAGCAGTTGTATCCAGTCACAGTAGAATGAAAACTCAGGCTGAAGGCATATGTTTACAAGCCCTGTGTCCCCCATTGTCAGTCTTGGTTCAGTCCTGGTTTAACTCCTACTGGCTTGTGTCCCCGTGAGCACTTTGCTGCTTTCTGATTGGTTGCTGCCCGTGCAAGCTATGTTCATCTCCTGCGTTCGCTGTATGCGTCTCGTCGCCGTACCCACCGTCCCTGTTGCGTCGCAAGAACACATCTGCCGTGCCAGACAAATGTGTGTGCTACAACGCACATGCAAATATTCACACACATCACCCTTGACTTTGCATGTAAAGTCCCCGCAATGCATACATGTTTTTCCACACTGTCTGGCAAAAGCCAGATCCTTATAGACCTCTGAAACTGTGAAGGAAAGAGCTTGGTTAGTGCTGTGATGGGAGACCTCTGGGAGCACCAGGTGCCAACAGTGACTGCGGCTGAAAAGTGTGAAATAATGGTTGTATCCTTAGGCAAAAAACTTCGCCTACATTGCCTTGAATCTTTTCTTGTGTGATTGTGATTAGTTGGTGGTGGTCGGAGGGGCCGATGGCACATACTGGTTACCTCGCTTCTGTCAGTGTGCCCCAGCTGTGGCTATAGGTGTAGTTTATCATCCCCTGTTTATGGAGTGAATGAATAATGACATGTGAAGCGTCGTTGAGTGTCCTGAAAACACTCAAACACTATAAAACAAATGCATTATGAGGACTGATGGATGGAGACTTATGAGGACAGAGAATGGTGACTTATGAGGTCTGGGAGATGGAGAGCAGTGGGGATTGAGACTTATGAGGACTGGGGGCTAGAGACTTCTGATTAGGGTCAGAAGAGGAGTTTCACCGCACCAGCTATTGAACAGAGAAGACATCTTTATTTGACAGAAATGGCTTCAACATGCCATGACTCTGAGAGGAAAGTGTTTGTGTTTTACTCATCATCTCAGTATTGTGGGTTAGGGCTCTCAAAGTGGGGGTGTAAACTTTCAAGTACATATAACCCCCCAATGTAACTACAACACTAGGGTTAGGTTTGGACAGAGTTAACCTTTACCTTCGTATCTCCACAGGCAACATTCAAAGGCTGGATGGACATCATGTATTCTGCCGTGGACTCCACAGAGGTGACCTGGAAATGTCTCTCGTTTCTTGTCTCATGTCTTTCGTCTCATTTCTCATGCTTCTCTCATGTCTCTCATCTTTCGTTTCTCATCTCACGTGTCTCGTCTTCCTGTCTCCAGGTGGACTCGCAGCCTCAGTACGAATACAGTCTCTACATGTACTTGTACTTCGTCATCTTCATCATATTTGGCTCTTTCTTCACTTTGAACCTGTTCATCGGAGTCATCATCGATAACTTCAATCAACAGAAGGCCAAGATATGTTTCAGAAACAAACACACACACCCCCGAACAGGACACAGCAAGACTACACACACACGCACACGCACACGCACACACACACACACACATGCACACGCACACGCACACACACACTCAAACGACACCTCTCAGCAAGAAGGTCCTGGGTTCGAATCCCTGTCGGACCAAGGCCTTTCTGAGTGGAGTTTGCATGTTCTCCCCGTGTCTGCGTAGGTTTCCTCCAGGTACTCCGGTTTTCCCTACCACTGTACTGGCGACCCCGCTCCCATCTCTGTGTGGAGTGAGAGGACAAATGCCTAATAATAACAATTGTAAACCGCTTTGTGACTCGTCTGTGAAAGGTGGTATATAAATAATGATTACTTACTTACTTACTTACTTACTTACAACCACAAGAACAAGACACAACAAAACTACAGAAACATGACATAATAAACCAAACACAAAAACTTGATACAACAAAGCAATTTTTATTTATAGAGCCCTTGACAACACTCAAGGCGACCAAAGTGCTTCACAATAAAATTCCATGTTCAGCTGCCAGCTCTCCCCCTCTCTACTGGCTCCTCTCCATGTGGAGGATCATCGGCTCTACTCAAAGCTCTTCTCCTCATTGATGCATGTCATGAAACACAAAGAATTTGAAAGTCTTGTCTCTTCTGAACTTAGGAGGAACCGACCTCTTCATGACTGAGGAACAGAAGAAGTATTACAACGCCATGAAGAAACTGGGCTCCAAGAAGCCTCAGAAACCAGTGCCACGACCAGAGGTGAGGACCCAGGACCTGAGGTGAGGAACCGAGACCTGAGGTGAGGACCCAGGACCTGAGGTGAGGACCCAGGACCTGAGGTGAGGAACCGAGACCTGAGGTGAGGACCCAGGACCTGAGGTGAGGAACCGAGACCTGAGGTGAGGAACCAGGATCTGAGGTGAGGACCCAGGATCTGAGGTGAGGAACCAGGATCTGAGGTGAGAAACCAGGACCTGAGGTGAGAAACCAGGACCTGAGGTGAGAAACCAGGACCTGAGGTGAGGACCCAGAACCTGAGGTGAGGAACCGAGACCTGAGGTGAGGACCCAGGACCAGAGGTGAGGACCCAGGACATGAGGTGAGAAACCAGAACCTGAGGTGAGAAACCAGGATCTGAGGTGAGGAACCAGGACCTGAGGTAGTAAGTAGTAAGTAGTAGTAGTAAGTAATCTTTATTTATATACCGCCTTTTCACTGCACATCGGAGTCTCAAAGCGGTTTATAATTGTTATTTTTGGGTGAGGTGAGGAACCGAGACCTGAGGTGAGGAACCAGGACCTGAGGTGAGGAACCAGGACTTGGGTTGATTTTTTAAGTTATTTAAACAGTGTAATAAATGTACTGCATGTTTACACTTGTTGGTCTGGTTCACTTTAATTGGACCCAGTCTGGTTCACTTTAACTGGACCCAGTCTGGTTCACTTTAACTGGACCCAGTCTGGTTCACTTTAATTGGACCCAGTCTGGTTCACTTTAATTGGACCCAGTCTGGTTCACTTTGACTGGACCCAGTCTGGTTCACTTTAACTGGACCCAGTCTGGTTCACTTTAATTGGACCCAGTCTGGTTCACTTTAATTGGACCCAGTCTGGTTCACTTTGACTGGACCCAGTCTGGTTCACTTTAATTGGACCCAGTCTGGTTCACTTTAATTGGACCCAGTCTGGTTCACTTTGACTGGACCCAGTCTGGTTCACTTTAATTGGACCCAGTCTGGTTCACTTTAATTGGACCCAGTCTGGTTCACTTTGACTGGACCCAGTCTGGTTCACTTTGACTGGACCCAGTCTGGTTCACTTTAATTGGACCCAGTAAAAGTGAGCCTGTGTGAACGGCCTGTATCTGGTCTGCTTTGCTTCAGAACCGGTTCCAGGGCCTGGTGTTTGACCTGGTGACACAGCAGGTGTTTGATGTTACCATCATGGTGCTGATCTGTCTGAACATGGTGACCATGATGGTGGAGACGGACGAGCAGAGCGCAGAGAAGGAGGAGATCCTCTACTGGGTCAATCTGGTTTTCATCGTGCTCTTCAGCGGAGAATGTTCTCTGAAGATGATCGCTCTCAGACACCACTACTTCTCTGTCGGATGGAACATCTTTGACTTTGTTGTGGTCATCCTCTCCGTGGTCGGTCAGTGAAAAGCATGCGTATCACTCAAAGTTTAAGGTTAGGGTTAGGGGTAGAGCTACGGTAACCTTAACCTATCAAAAGAAAGACACAAACAAACACACACACACACACACACCCTAACTGTCCATGTGTGTATTTCCAGGTCTCTTGTTAGCTGACATCATAGAGAAGTACTTTGTCTCGCCTACTCTATTTCGTGTGATCCGATTGGCTCGTATTGGCCGAATCTTGCGCCTTATTCGTGGCGCCAAAGGAATCCGCACGTTGCTCTTTGCACTAATGATGTCACTTCCTGCACTCTTCAACATTGGGCTGCTCCTTTTCCTCATCATGTTCATCTTCTCCATTTTCGGCATGAGCAACTTTGCATATGTCAAGAAGGTGATGACCCAAACCACATCGGTAACAGAACTTATCATAACTGACTTCTATTGTGGCTCATTTAAACTTTATAGAACAATAGAAATCCCCTGCACTCGTCCTGCATGTACAGTCACAATAAACACCACACTTGGGCTGTAGATCGACAGCTGAAGTCGACCAATAACATAGACAGGAGGGCGGAAGTTTTTCAGGAATAAAAATAAAGTTTTATTGTGTCTCTATTAAGATATCTGTCATGAACATTGAAAATCACATGTTGCCCATATTGGGCATCGTTCTTCATTAAACTTGGCTCTTATATCACCAGATGAAGTTACTCGCTCTGAAACATGGGGCGCCAATGTTCTAATCTACTCTGTGTAAGGGTTAGGGGTAACCCAACCCTAGGGTTAACTTAAAGGTCCTATATCACGCTTTTCTTCATGTTTCACACTCAATCCTATGCACATGTGTGATATTAATGTGTATGATACACCACACAACAATCAAAGCTTGTGAGATTAGAGCCATCTCTTGTATAGAGGTGACGTCACCTCGACTCAAACCAGCTGATCCAGAGTCTGCTCCTCTGCCTGTGAGCCCGCCTCCCCCCGCCCGCACGCTGACGTAGCATCACGCTTTTGTCGTTTATCACCTGTACTTAGTAATTTCATACATAAGAATAAATTTTTTCCAACAATGACAATCCGTCACATCGAGCCCTATGTCCTCGATGCACAATGAGACCCTAGTTATTTAGTTTACAGAAGTATACAGCGAGTTAGCGTCACTACTTACAGATCGAGGGGGTCCGAGTTACGTCTTTTACCGTGGGAACGTGTTTCCAGATCAGCTTTTGAGTAGGTCCAGTTCCATTGTCCCTGTAGTTCTGGAACAGTCTCAGTGAAGTGTCGCAGATGAACCGGTATTATAATAGATCCATGAGATGAACAGATGAAAAAAGTCGAGCCGCTTTCTTCCTCTTAGGGCCAAATAGTGTGTCACATATTTACACCCATAACACACTTCATTCAAGTTGACGTGATCCTAACACTTTTAGTTGCTGACAAAAGCATAAAAACAGCAGCTCTATGTGGTGTCCGCGAGACCAGACCACAGACGCTGGACTCGGGAGCCGGACTCGGGAGCCGGAGCCTGTGCGCTCTGATTCGCTGTTTTGATCCGTCAATCACCTCCCGCCGGCTTTTAATTTATTTTTATTTTTATTATTTTTGACAAAAAACAGCATACTAATTGTGTATTGTTTACCCCGTTTTGACAAAAGTATTTAACAACTATTTTTAATTTTTTTTATTTTTTTATCTTTATTATGCAACATTTACACAAACAATACAATAACAATAACAACATAAAAGTCAGAAAGATAACCCTAAGACTGATGTTGACAAAATACAAAACAAACAAAAAATATACAACAAATAAGACAATAACAAATCAAGGAAATTAGTAGTAACTGAGGGAGGTATTCTGTGATTGTTTGTACGTGTGTACGTGTGTGTGTGTGTGTGTGTGTGTGCGTGTGTGTGTGAAGGTAATTGAAATACAGATACAATATTATTGTCATCCACACATTATCACCATCGCCACCAATAATAATAATCCACATAAATCCTCATGATCAAAAACTATTTGAGTCTTTAATTGGAGATTATAAATAATTATAATAACAACAATCTTATTAATAATAATAATAATAATCACTTATTACCATCTCTATTATAACAGTAACAGTAACAATAATTCATAATTTCATGGTGTACTGCTATCTTCCCTCCACCGTCCCCCCTTCCCTATTTAAAGTGTATTATTTTTACAGTTTCACTACTTTGTTGTGTGACATGTGTTCTACAGTGCATTAAAAGGCAGACATGAGGGAATGTCCCGAAGTGGGTTTCTCCCCCACGTCCGACCGGCCCTATGTGTATTTATAAAGACATTTCAGTGCTACTCTAATGTGATGCATTAAAAGACCGGAGATGGTAGGGGGAAGAAGCTATCATTTCCTATCAAACGATATGTAATAAAATAATGCCAATAATTAAATTGTTAAGAGTATGGTAATGACCACATTTGACCAATCATGATGATAAAAACGTAATAGCAATATTAGTGATGATGATAATGGAGATGGTGTAGGTGACAACCGCAGCAATGTTCAGGTTTATGTGGGTGTTCTGTTGGTCAAAGTAAGAGTGAGAGGGGCCCTGAGGGAGTTGGTCAGAAAAACAGTTCATTGAAGATGTTTGAATGTGACTCTACCGTATAATCAGACAATACATTTTTCCATTGTTTAACGCTTATTTTAGTTTTTGATTTCCAGTTAATGAGTATGGATTTCTTGGCGATGGTTAGTGCAATCAGTAAAGCTTTAGTGTCAGATGGGCTGAGTGTTAGTGATGCTGTATCTCCCAATATGCAGAGGGATGGGCAGAGTGGGATGTGACAATCCAGGAGGGCAGAGAGTGATTCTGTCACCTGTCTCCAGAAAAGGAAAACAGGTGAACAGAACCATATGGCGTGAATGTAGGTGTCTGTTGTACTTTGTGTGCAGTTGGTGCATGTATCCGAGATTGAAGTAAATTTTGAGAGTTTCTGTGCTGTGAAATGAGTCCTATTAACAACTATTTTAAATACAAAGCAAACGGGGTCATGCGCGTCATCAGTGTGGTTTTTGTCACTGAAGTGGACCCGAGCGTTTCTAACAGATTTCTCTCTTACAAAAGATTGACAGAATCAATGAATAAACTACTGTGGGCTTGTGTATGAAGGCCAAATAGCATTGTAATCATGTTTAAAGCAGAGAAAAGTAAAAAACCGTGATATGGGCCCTTTAACCTTCACAAAGACAGGGTTAACGTAACCCTCACAGAGACAGGGTTAACCTAACCTTTTTTTCTGCCTGTTCTTTCAAACTTCTAAGGAGGCCATGATTGATGACATGCTGAACTTCGAAGACTTCGGCAACAGTATGATCTGCATGTTCATGATCACGACTTCAGCCGGATGGGATGGTTTGCTGATTCCCATTATGAACGTTCCGCCTGACTGTGACCCAGAGCTTGAGAATCCTGGGTCAGATGTGCGGGGGAACTGTGGGAGTCCTGGGGTAGGGATGATCTTCTTCACTTCCTACATCATCATGTCCTTCCTGGTGGTCGTCAACATGTACATCGCCATCATCCTGGAGAACTTCAACGTAGCCACAGAGGAGAGCGCAGACCCTCTGTGTGAGGAGGACTTTGACATGTTCTACGAGACCTGGGAGAAGTTCGACCCTGATGCTACACAGTTTGTCCAGTTCAGGTACAACCAGGAGACCTGTGCTATCTAGGGCCTTTACCAACATTGTTCATAATGTAAATAAATAAAACATGCAAAATAGAAACACAAATTAAATTCATGCTGCTTGCTGATGACATAAGTATTATGTGCTGGTGATGAGCAACATTTGGCCACTGTGGAAATTAAGATGAAAAACTTTAGCTTTAGGTTTAGGTTAGAGTCCTGGTCTGGATACGAGTCCTGGTCTGAGTTTCGGGTCTGGGTCTGGGTCTGAGAGCTGGTCTCGGTCCGGGTATTAGTTTCAGTCATGGTCTGAGACCTGGTCTGGGTCTGAGTCCTGGTCGGGTCTCAATCCTGGTCTGGGTCTCAGTCCTGGTCTGGGTCTGAGTTATGGTCTCAGTCCAGATCTGGGTACTGCTCTTTATAAATTATGTTGGAATTATGCTCGAATTCTTCGTTCTGAAATAATAAATTATTTAATTTAGTCCTAACCACAACTCTGAGTTGTGCCTTGTCTATTGGTCCTGGGTCTAGTCAAGGTCAAGGTCAAGGTCAAGGTCAAGTTTATTTATAAAGCACATTTAAAACAACAATGCTGCCCAAAGTGCTGTACACAAAAATACATGTATATAAAATACACAATTTGAATATAATAAAATTAAAATACAGATGCGGAAAAACAAAAATCAACACCAGCAAAGAAAAAAAGTCCTGCTCAGTTTTAATTAAAGGACTTCGCAAACAAATGGGTCTTCAACATAGACTTAAAAATGCCTAAAGACTGGGCTGCCCTAATATTTAAGGGGAGACCATTCCAAAGCGTCGGAGCCGCGACAGCAAAAGCCCGGTCTCCTCTGGTCGACATTCGTGACCTCGGTACGTCTAACAGAAACTCGTTAGCTGACCTCAATGTTCTGCTCGGAGTATGAACAGACAGAAGCTCAGAAAGGTACGCAGGAGCCGTCCCATTCAAACACTTAAACACCAACAACAGCATTTTAAACTGAATTCTGTATTTTACAGGGAGCCAATGTAAAGAGGCCAACACAGGGGTTATATGTTCAAACCTTTTGGTTCCCGTGAGCAGACGCGCTGCAGCGTTCTGTACCAACTGCAGGCGATGGATCGAGCTTTGGTCTAGCCCACAATACAACGAGTTACAGTAATCCAAGCGGCATGTTATAAAGGCATGAATCACACTCTCCAGATCTCTATGTGGTAAATACGGCTTAATTTTACTCAGAAGACGCAGTTGGTAAAAACTTGACTTTACAACTGAACCTATTTGCTTGTCCAACTTAAAAGATCCATCTAGGACCACACCAAGGCTCCTGGCTGACTGGTGACAGTAGCCTTTTAGTGGGCCAAGAACAGATGGATCAGACAAATTTCCAAAAACGACAATTTCCGTTTTAGATTCATTAAGTTTTAGAAAATTCTGGGCCAACCAGTCCTTTACATCCTGAATACAATGTAACAGAGCTTGGATGCCGTCTGAACCTGGTTTCAATGGCAGATAGACTTGCAGGTCGTCTGCAAAACAATGAAAGGGAATCTTATGTTTTTTGAAAATAGATCCAAGGGGCAACAGGTACAGTGAGAACAATAAAGGACCTAAAACTGAGCCCTGTGGCACTCCGCAGCTCAGTGGGGCCGCATCTGAGCTGTAAGGTCCCAGGTGGACAGAGAAGGAGCGATTTTCAAGATATGATCTGAACCATTTTAGGACCGTTCCTCCAATACCAACATGGTTTTCAAGGCGGGAAAGCAGTATTTGATGGTCCACCGTGTCAAACGCTGCAGTTAAATCTAAAAGCACTAAAATAGTGGGGTGACCCGAATCAACATTTAAAAGAAGGTCATTAAAAACTCTTAAGAGTGCAGTTTCAGTGCTATGACACGGTTTAAAACCCGACTGAAATTTTTCAAAGAGGCTATTTGCTTCCAAGTGAGACTGAATTTGGGCGTGAACCAATTTCTCCAGAACTTTTGATAAAAAAGGCAACTTAGAAATTGGCCTGAAGTTAGACAGAACTTCAGGATCTAAGCTGTGTTTTTTAAGTAGAGGCTGGACAGCAGCATGCTTGAAAGCACTTGGGACGCTGCCCGAGATCAATGATGAATTGATAATTCTCATTATAAAGGGCCCAATCACACTGAAGGAGTCTTTAAGAAGTTTAGACGGGACACAGTCAAGTGGACAATCAGAGGGTTTTAACTGGCGCACCACAGTAGACAGCTCATCAAGTGACACAGAATCAAAATGTTCAAGGACCACAGAACAAACAGAATTCACAGAAGGGTCCACAGCAGCACAATGTAATGTAGAATCCCGAATAGCAGATATTTTATCCACAAAGAATCTAGAAGTCTAGTCTTTGTCTGGTCTTGGCTGTGGTTTAGGTATGAGTTTTATCCAAGTCCGGGTCAATGCCTGGTCTTGGTGCAGACTTGTTCCGGATCCAGGACTTGTTTTGACCTTTGGTCAAGTGTCAGATAACTACAATCTAATACGTGCAAGTATTCAAAGAAATCCTACTGAACTGAACGGACATGTTGGAAGTAGTACAGAGTACTGAAGAGTACTACAGAGTACTGCAGAGTACTACAGAGTACAACAGAGTACTGCAGAGTACTACAGAGTACTACAGAGTACTACAGAGTACTACAGAGTACAACAGAGTACTGCAGAGTTCTGCAATACATCAATACTGCAAATACTGCAAACACTTGAAATTTGATGAAAGTGTTGAATAGTTGAAATGTGTCAAAATCTGGTGGAGGAAGAAATCAACAGAAATAAGAAGATAGGATAAATCTCCTGGATCCTCATTGCCCACAGACAAGGAACCACTCAAAAACCCAGGACTGAGGCTTTAGATCCAAGACCGAGGCTGAAGAAGCAGTGCAGGCCAATGGTCCAGGCTGGGAACAACCAGGTCACAGGGGTCACACTATAAAACAAACAATGGGGTGGCGGATAAATAGCAATGAACAGACTGTACTATTATGTCTGACCATAGATACAAGCTTAAGTAAGACGGGAGGCACTTGTAGCGTTTAGACTCTTGCTTTATTCTATACATCCGGGAGTGTCCTTCCTTAATATGTGTCCCACCAGGTATCTACCATACACATTGGTTCCTATGTACACACCCACAGTACATCTCCCCCTTTTAGCTTAGTGTCCATATTTTCTTTGTCTTAACATAGCATCTTACTCTTAAACAGTTTCAGCTTCTGAATTACTTATTAATAAACATATTGAACAGTCGTACTGTAATCAACGTTTTAAGTGCATTTACAACAGCATTCTTCTTCCTTCTCTTTTTTTTTTTTTTTTTTTTTTTTTTTAGAACATTCTTTTGTTAATAATACAGTGTAACCGTCTGTACTCAACCTTTTAACAAACATTGACACTGAAATCGTCTAGGGGTCAGGAAAGACAACCTGGGTCCCCTAGCTGTGCAGGGATTATTCTGCCCTGTAGGTCACAGCTTCCTACTATAGGAGTGGTGATCATATGTTGAGTCTCTGCGGGGTGTGAACAACCCGCCCCGACCTGGTGACTGTGGTGCCCTCAGGAATCACTGTGATGTGAGATCTGTTTCTCCTGAGACGTCCCGTCGGCAGGTCGATGTTGTAGGACCGTGGGGTGTTGGCTGGGCTGCTGATAATCCCCGAGCTGTTGGTGTTTTTCACCCAGACCCTCTGTCCTGGTCTGAGCTCTAGTTTCATTTGAGTTTTGTGTCTCTTGTTGAACCAGGAAGCTTGTTTTTGTTTCAGGTCCTGGTCTTTTCTTCGGAACAATACAAGGTTTGGCCATCTTGGTTGAAGTTTCTCCTCACTGACTGGTAAGGGCGTCCTGATGTTACGACCCATCAGCAACTGTGTATGTGAGGAGCCGTGTGCCAAGGGTGTGGCTCTGTATGCCATGAGAGCTTTGTGTGGATCCTCCCCCTTATTCAGGAGAGTCTTCACCGTTCTCACAGCCCTCTCTGCTTCCCCGTTACTTTGAGGATAGTGAGGGCTCGAAGTTACATGTTTGAAATCATAGTCCCTTGCGAAGGCTGCAAACTCAGCTGCTGAGAACTGGGGGCCATTATCTGTGACGAGGATTTCTGGGACCCCATACCTGGCAAAAATGGCCTTCAACTTGTTGATCACTGGAACGGCAGTAGTAGAGGTAAGGTTTGCAACTTCAATATACCGGGAAAAGTAATCCACCACCACCAGGTAAATGGCACGATTCCACTGGAAGAGATCTGCTGCAACACGCTGCCATGGCCTAGTAGGAAGTTGTGTCGTCATGAGAGGCTCCGGTGTATTGTGAACCGCCTTTGTGCACGTTGTGCAGTTTTCAACTTTGAGTTTGATTTGTTTGGTCAAACCAGGCCACCATATGGACTGTTGGGCTCTGGCAATGCATTTCGTCATGCCCTGGTGACCTTCATGTACCATATTGAGCATTTCCTCCTGCATGTGGGCTGGGATGACAAGTCTTTCACTTTTCATCAATAGTCCGTCTACCACCAGCAGGTCTTGGTGGTACTGCCAATACACTTGAAGTTCTGGTGGGAGAGCTTTCCTGCTCGTGGGCCACCCTGTTTGTACCAAATCTTTCAGTTTTTTACACGTACAGTCCATTTCCTGTGCCTGTCTAATTTGTCCAAGTTTGCTTTCAGATGCTGGTAGCTGTTGCAAAATCTGGTTAATGGACACAGACACATCATCTTCCAGCTGCTTGTCCTGCATTGTGAGAGCCGCTTGGATTGGCGCTCTGGACAGTGCATCCGCAGTGATTAAGTTCTTTCCTGGGACATGTTCTATTTTGTACGTGAAGCGAAGTAGTCGTAATCTAAACCGTAGAATACGAGGTGGCAAATCGTCGAGAGCTCTGCTGCCTAGTAGGGAAATGAGAGGCTTATGATCAGTTTGGATCAAAAAGTCCATTCCTACCAGGTACGTCTGAAACCGTTCACATGCCCAGGTCAGAGCGAGTGCCTCTTTTTCGATTTGGGCATATCTGCGCTCTGCGTTTGTCATGCTGCGTGAAATGAAAGCCACCGGACGCCATTCGCCTATTGGTTGCTTTTGCGACAGGACCCCACCCAATCCAAAGGAGGAAGCGTCTGCCGCAACTTTTGTCTCTCTATTCAGACAATACTGGGCGAGGACTGTGGGCGAGCTCAGTTCCTTTCGTAGCTCATCAAAGGCACGCTGCTGTGCGGTCCCCCATTCCCAGGTGGTGTCCGCTTTGAGGAGCTCTCTTAGTGGCTGTGTGAGTTCAGCTATACGTGGGGAAAACTTTCCAACATAGTTTACCATGCCCACAAACCTTTTCACGTCTGCAGCATCCTTAGGTGTAGGCATCTCCGTGATCGCTTTGATTTTGCCTGGGTCTGCTTCAATGCCCTGTGATGTGACAATGTGACCAAGAAACATGACCTTTACCACAGAAAACTGACACTTGTCGTTGTTGAGAGTCAGTCCTTCCTGCTGGAGCCGCTCCAACACTCTGTGCAGTCTTTGGTCGTGCTGTTCTCGAGTGGACCCAAAAACCAGAATGTCGTCTGCGTGGCACACAGTTCCCTCAAGCCCTGACAGCATTTGGGTTAGTCTCTTTTGGAAGTGTCCAGGTGCGGACGAGATTCCGAACGGCAACCTTTTGTAGCAGTATCTTCCAAACGGGGTGATAAATGTGGTCAGAGGGACTGACTCTGGGTGTAGAGGTACCTGCCAAAATCCAGCTGTAGCATCCAGTTTAGTGAAGACTGTTGCACCTGCAAACTTAGCCAAAGTTTCATCTACGGCAGGCAGTATGTGGCGCTCTCTAGAAACATACTCATTTAGGTGAGTCATGTCAGAGCAGATTCTGACCTTTTCATTGGGCTTAGGGGCCACCACCATTCCAGCACACCACTCTGTTGGTTCCTCAATAGCCTCAATTACCCCCATCTTCTCCATCCTTTCGAGCTCTACCTTCACTTTGTCATACAAAGGCAGTGGGACTCGTCTTGGCAGCAACAATGCATAGGGTTTGGCACCTTCTTTCAGTTTCACTTTGTACGCCCCTTTTAAAAGGCCCAGCCCTGTGAAGACTTTGGGGTACAGCTGTTTTATGTCAGCCTCAAACTCTGTAACACTGTCTACGGGGTGTAGCAGGCCTAAAGCTGAAATGGCTGGGAAACCTAGCAAAGGAGTAGACAGTCTCTGTATGACATACACTGGCTGCGTTGTCGTTTTGTCCTTGTATTTCATGACAGCATTAAACTGACCTCTTACTTTCAGGGCTTCTCCACTGGGACCACACAGGGGTTTCACTGCTCTGGTGAGTGGGCCGTGCAGGTCTTTTGAGTAGGTGGCAGCCGGTATCACGGTCACGTCAGCTCCTGTATCCAGTTTAAAAGTCATATTTTTGCCATTTACATCCAGTTTTTTTTTCCAGTTGTGGGGTTGTGCCCCTGCCGACACTGCTCCTAAAAACAGTGTGTTGTCCTCATCCTCCAGGACCACTCCAACTCTGCCTGATCTGCACACAGCTGCAAAATGTCCCTTTTTCCGACATTTTCTGCACTCTGCATCTCGTGCAGCACAGATGTTTTTGGAGTGTGCAGGTGATTTACCACAGCGCCCACAGTACTTGTATCCTTTTTGATTTTCATTTCGACTGTTTGTTTCAAATGGTTTTCGTGCTTGGTTTTCTTTGAAAGTTTTTTTCTTAAACTTTAATAAATCCACGTTTGCTTCTTTCATGTCCTTGACATTTGTCTCTCTCACGACTGGTTGTTGTTTCTTTATCTCTTCATGCTGTCTTATTTGTTGCACTGCCTTTTCCAGTGTTAATCCACTATCCATCTGCAGCTTCTCTGACAGGCCCTGGTGCTGTATGCCCACCACTAGCCTATCTCTTATCATTTCGTCCTGCAGTGGTCCATACTGGCAGTTTTCTGCTAACTTATAGACTGCCGTGATGAAGGATTCAGCCGATTCCCCCGCTTCTTGGATCGCTTGTTAAAACGTGCTCTCTCGTATATTACATTGTGTTTGCCGATAAAGTGCTTGTCGAAAGCTCCTTTTACACTGTTGTACTTCTTAAGCTCATCCTGACTCAACCCCAGCGTACTCAAAATATCATCTGCTTTATCGCCCATGGTGTACACAAGAGAGTTTACTTGATAGCTTTCATCCTTGCCATCCAGTCCCGCCGCCACACGAAACCTTTCGAAACGGCGGATCCAGTTGGGCCATGCAGAGTAGTCGCTGAAGTCATAGTTTTCAGGTGGGTTGATTGAAAATAGGGAATCCATCATTCTCGCGCTGTCCTCTGGACGTCTTTTTTTTTTTTTTTTCGCGCCGTTAGCTTATTTTCCCGAAGGTAGCTTCACTCGCGGCAAAACTGCTACTTCACACCGACGTAGTCTTCTGATCTCTGCCTGAGACGGGATTCTTGACTTCTGACACCATGTACTATTATGTCTGACCATAGATACAAGCTTAAGTAAGACGGGAGGCACTTGTAGCGTTTAGACTCTTGCTTTATTCTATACATCCGGGAGTGTCCTTCCTTAATATGTGTCCCACCAGGTATCTACCATACACATTGGTTCCTATGTACACACCCACAGTACACAGACTACTGCTGAAGTCATTAAAATGAAAATGGGAAACAGGAGAGATTCATCCAGTTCACCAGACGTGCTGATCCAGGACCAGATCCTTGACACAAAGCTTGTTTTAGTGCAGTGTCTTTATGGAACCTTCTTGTTGTTTGTAGTGAGCTGTCGGATTTCTGTGATGTGCTTCAAGACCCTCTGAGAATCCCTAAACCCAACAAGGTTCGACTGATCCAGATGGATCTGCCCCTAGTTCCCGGAGACAAGATCCACTGTTTGGACCTTCTATTGGCACTAACTGCTCAGGTGAGCCTAGAAAGAGGGACCCTGACCATAGCCATGTCCTCCAACCCCTGGTCCTCCTACTCCTGGTCTTCCAACCCCTGGTCCTCCCACCCCTGGTCCTCCAAACCCTGGTCCTCCCACCCCTGGTCCTCCAAACCCTAGTCCTCCAACCCCTGGTTCTCCAACCCCTGGTCCTCCAAACCCTAGTCCTCCAACCCCTGGTAATCCAACCCCTTGTAATCCAACTCCTGGTCCTCCAACCCCTGGTCCTCCCACCCCTGTCCTCCCACCCCTGGTCCTCCAACCCCTGGTCCTCCAAACGCTAGTCCTCCAACCCCTGGTCCTCCAACCCCTGGTAATCCAACCCCTGGTCCTCCAACCCCTGGTAATCCAACCCCTAGTAATCCAACTCCTGGTCCTCCAACCCCTGGTCCTAATACCCCTGTCCTCCCACCCCTGGTCCTCCCACCCCTGGTCCTCCCACCCCTGGTCCTCCCACCCCTGGTCCTCCCACCCCTGGTCCCCCAACCCCTGGTTCTCACACTCCTGGTCCTCCAGCCCCTGGCTTTCCAATCCCTGGCCCTCCAACCCCTGGTCCTCCAATCCCTGGTCCTCCCACCCCTGGCCCTCCAACCCCTGGTCCTCCAACCTCTGGTCCTCCAACCCCTGGTCCTCCGACCCCTGGTCCTCCAACCTCTGGCCTAAACACAGTAAACTAATTTAACTGATTTATAAATGTTCATTTTGACTTTTGAATGTGTTTGAATGCAGGTGCTGGGAGAGTCTGGGGGGATGGATGCTCTTAAAGCCAGTATGGAAGAGAAGTTCATGGCCAACAATCCCTCCAAGGTGAAACAATGAAACCATCTTTGTTTAGTCTTTGTATCAGTAACATGGCCCTGTTGTGACCCCTGACCTCTGGTGCAGGCTGGTCTCCTGTCATTTCTCATGTTTCTCTGTGTGCTTTGTAGGTGTCTTATCAGCCCATCAGCTCCACGCTGCGGAGGCGACAGGAGGAAACGGCTGCGACTGTGATTCAACGCTGTTACAGAAGACACCTGCTGCAGAGAACTGTTCGTCTGGCTTCACTCAAGTTCAGAGCTCAAACTCATGGATTAGACCCAAACCCAAACCCTGGCCCTCAAACTGGGCTTAAAGAACGCATAGACAGACTGTATGCACCAGAAGACATGGACGAAGTGTAGAGAAAAGCCATCCCCAAGCCTCAAGCCTAAACCCTGACCCTCAAACCGGGCTTTGAAGACATGCAACCATTTCACCAACTTGACCCAGAGGTCCAACTCCAAATGATTCCACTCAAACCAGTCAAAATGCCCAGAGAGAGACTGGGAAAAGAGCATAAAGTAGGGGGTCGAGACTCCGATCAAGGCCGAGGACATGATCTTTCGGGTTTGGAGTATAAACATATGTACATTTATCATATTTACAAAAACAAAGGCTTCTTCAATCTGTCCAGAGCAGATCTTCACGATGGACATAGGACTTCAGACGGTTGTTTCCTGACTAATAATAATGTTTGTGGCTGATAAACCAAAAGATCTCTAGAGTCATTCTAGAGTCACAAAAACGTTCTGAGGATTCAACGCGACCCAAAGCCATTACCTTTGATTTGCTGAGTTTGTGGTTGAGACATAGGAGAATTTCAGATGTTTAAGACCATCCTAACCAAGGACATAAAGAGACATGTTACTACAAATTACTGTTTTGTTTAATAATAAAAATATATTTGCATCTGTATGTTGTATTATTGTGTACTTCTTCTTCTCTTCTTAATGTGGTTTAACTGCGGTTAAAAGAACGGCTCACACGCTACAACCATGAAGCTACAACTGATTTAAAAGTATTCATTAATGTCTTTAAGAAAAAAAGATGAAGCAACATAACTACAACTATCCAAAACCAGTGTTGGGGAATGTTATGCTCGACTTTGAATAGAACTGTTCTTACATTTGTTGTGGAAGTTCTACTACAAAGATCATAACAGATATTTCTTTCATGCTCTTTATGATCAAAAATGCCACAGAGCAGGTACACATTGGCTCTCAGTCTGGGGAATCGCTTTAGGACCTCTCACTCTGAGCCTCATATACTCAAGTACCTCAGCGTCTGCACTGAAGGACATTGCGTCTTCCTCCTCATCAAAAAGTATGGACATTCTGAAGTTGCAGTATTGCACATTACACACAGTATTTTTCAGATGAATGACAGAGGCTCAGCAGTTCTCATTGTACAGTCTGACAGCAGCACTGCCTTGAGTTGAGTTGTTTAATTTTTGAATGAAGAGAAAAATATAAAGATATATATTGTATATCAAGATATAGAAAAATATATCAAGATATTTTTTTTTATCCATATTGCCCAGCCCTAGTGTGTAGGTTAGGGATAGGGAAGAAGAAGAAGGAGAAAATGTCACAGTGGGGCGGCTGTGGCTGTAAAGTGCCAAAATGCCCAACCCTTAGGCAAAACACTTCACCCCCATTGCCTAGAATGAGTCTGGTGTGTGTGTGACTGGCTGGTGGTGGTCGGAGGGGCCGATGGCACAGACTGGTTGCCTCGCTTCTGTCAGTGTGCCCCAGGGCAGCTGTGGCCACAGTAGTTTATCACCACATAGTGTTTGGAGTGAAAGAAAAAGCGCCTTTGAGTGTCAACAAAGCGCTATATAAAACCGATGAATTATTATTATTATCATTGTTATTGTTATTATTATTATTATTATTATTATTATTATTATTATTAAGAAAAAGGAGAAGAAGAAAAAGAAGAAAAAGGGAGAAGAAAAGGAGAGGGAGAAGCCTATTCCTAATGGTGCTTATTCTCCAATGGAATGCAAGAAGTTTACTGGCCAATGGCCAGGAGTTTAAGTATTTCATTAAAGGACTTAAAGAGAAACTGGACGTAATATGTGTGCAGGAGACGTGGCTTAAGCCTTCTTTGGACTTTATAATATATGGATATGCTGTGATTAGAAATGACCGAGACCATGGAGATGGAGGGGGGTGTGCAACATTTGTTAGAAGCGGTATCCCCTACAGGTTACTGGGGGTAGGGGGAAATCTGGAGTGCATTGTAGTGGAAGTATGGGAGAAGGAAAAACCAACAGTGGTCATAAATTTCTATAATCCATGTGCCAGGTTAGAGCATCAGAGCCTCCGGGGTATTCAGGGACAAGACCGTAGGAGAGTTGTTTGGGTGGGGGACTTTAATGCTCACAGTGGAGTATGGGGGGGTCGGCATAAAGACGCCAATGGAAGTGTTATAGAGGAATTGATGGATGAGCAGAATCTTGTGTGTTTGAATGACGGTTCTGGTACAAGGTTTAATGTTGTGAATGGGTCCTCCTCAGCGTTGGATCTTACCCTGGTGTCTAGCGCATGTGCAGGGGGCTGCCAGTGGAGGGTTAGGACAGATACAACCCTGGGGAGTGACCATTATCCTGTTTTGAGCTCAATTGGGGGTAAGGTGAAGGGGATAAGCAGAGAGGGTTTGGGGAAATGGGCTTTCCATAGAGCTGATTGGGATGAGTTCCAAAAGTTATGTGAGGAGGCTGCAGATGAAATGGGGTGTCAAGGCAGCGTAGATTAAATGAATAAACAGATTACGGAGGGAATGATAAATGCTGCACGAAAGAGTATTTCAAAGAGCAAGCCAAAGAATAACAGAGTTCTGGTTCCCTGGTGGACGCAGGAGTGCCGGGTAGCGGTCAAGGAGAGGAATAAGGCATTTAGGAAGTTTAAGAGAACGCTCAGTATTCAGCATCTGGTGGAATACACGAAAGCGCAGGCAATTGTTAGGAGGACAATTAGAAGAGCAAAAAGGTCTAGCTGGAGGGAGTTTTGCTCAAAAGTGGGGAGAACAACACCAGTGGGTGAAGTCTGGGGAATGGTAAGAAGGATGGGTGGAGACAGGCGTGAGTGGGATTACCCAGTATTAGTGACTCAGAATGGCACAGCGATATCGGACAGGGATAAGGCAGAGGTCATGGCCCAAAGTTTTGTAAAGGTGAGATAGCAGCCGTAAGAAACTGCTGCTATTGTATAATAGAGTTTGGACTGAAGGAAAGGTGCCAGGTGCGTGGAAAGAGGCTGTGATAGTGCCGATAAGGAAGCCTGGAAAGGACCCGTCCAAGCCATGTAGTTATCGGCCAATAGCCCTTACCTCCAACCTCTGTAAAATGATGGAGAGAATGATTGTGGAAAGGTTGTCTTTTGACCTTGAGAGACGAGGAGTTTTAGCTGGTTGTCAGAGTGGCTTTAGGAAAGCGATAAATACGTGTGACTCTATTATTAGGCTTGAAAATGAGATAAGGAAAGCTCAGGCTTGTAAGGAGTCAGTGCTGGCAGTGTTTTTTGACATTGAAAAAGCCTGACATGATGTGGAAAGAGGGGTTATTAATCAAACTGCATAGGTTGGGGGTTAGTGCAAGAACTTTTAACTGGATCCGAGACTTTCTTGATGGGAGGAAAATTGACGTGCGCATTGGATCAGCTTGCTCCAATCAATATTGTGCTGAAAATGGAACTCCTCAAGGCAGTGTGATAAGTCCTCTACTGTTCATTATTATGATTAATGATGTGTTTGATGCAATGCCTGGGAGTGTGGGTAGATCTTTGTTCGCAGATGATGGGGCGGTATGGAGCAGGGGGAGAAAGGTAGATCATCTAATAGGCAAGAGTCAGCGAGCCATTAATGATGTGGTGGAGTGGGGACTAGACTGGGGCTTCAGGTTCTCAGTTGAGAAAACTAAAGTGGTTTTCTTTACAAGGAAGAGAGTGAGGGAAGATCTGAAGTTGAGGTTATACGGTGAAGAGATTGAGAGAGTTAGTGCATTTAAGTTTTTAGGGGTTGTACTGGACTCTCGTTTAACATGGAAGGAACACGTAAAAAGGATTGAGGAGAAGTCTAGTAAGGTTATAAATGTTATGAGGTGTTTGGCAGGAAGAGACTGGGGAGCCAGCTGCTCCGCACTGAAACGCCTCTATCAGGCCTTGATAAAGTCAGCATTTGACTATGGTTGTGTGGTGTACGGATCAGCATCCCCATCCATACTGAAGAAACTGGATGTGATACAGGCCCGTGCCTTGAGGCTGTGCTGCGGAGCCTTTAAGACATCTCCGGTGAATGCATTGCAGGTAGAGATGGGGGAGATGCCACTAGATCTGAGAAGGAAGCAGATAATGATGAACTACTGGGTTCATTTACAAAGCCATGGGGATTCTCATCCCACAAAACAGACATTGAGGGACTGCTGGGAATATGGTAAGGCCCAGAGAGATCATTTTGGGAAAGTGGGGGACCAGATGGCTCAGAACTATGGTATTTATGATCTTCAGATTAGTTCTGCTTTAGTGTTTCCTGCAATACCCCCATGGAAGTTGGCGTGCCCAGGAGTAGATTGGCACCTGCTGGACTTGAAGAAGAAGGAAAAAGGGAGGGTTGATCTGGTTGCAGCTTTTGAGTACCACGTATCTCAACTCTACTCAAGTCATATTCACATCTTTACGGATGGGTCAAAGAGTCCAGAATCTGAGGCTACAGGATTCGGAATAGCGGTGCCAGGAAAAGGAGTTGGTATTAACAGACGAACATCTAATGGTTTGAGTGTTTACACAGTGGAGATGGTTGCTATATTAGTGGCGTTAAGGTGGGCAGAGCAAGCTAAAAAGAGTAGGGTTTTAATATGTTCTGATTCAGCGTCTGTGCTTTCTAGTGTCCAGTCTATACAATCACAGGGTCGTCAGGATATTTTGTATGAGACTCTATTGACAGTTACTAGAATACATCAGCAGGGGAACACGGTGCAGTTTCTGTGGGTACCATCACATTCTGGTATTCAAGGTAATGAAGTAGTGGACAGACTGGCAAAGGGTGCACTGAATAAGGCTAGGGTAGAGATGAGTGTGAAAAGTAGCAAGAGTGAAGCAAAGAGTGTGGTGTGGAAACGAATAATTCCGGAATGGCAGACACGTTGGGAGACAGGGACCTCAGGAAGGCACTTTTATCACATACAGAAAGAGGTGAGCGATGGCAGAAGGCAGGGGCGCCATCGGAGGGAAGAAATGGTCATGACTAGGCTTAGATTGGGGCATTGTGCGCTGAATAAAACACTGTGTATCATAGGGAAGCATGAGACGGGGCTCTGTGAGGGATGTGAAGAGCAGGAGGAGTCTGTAGAGCACGTGCTGTTGCACTGCAGGGGATATAGTGAGTGTAGGGAGGTACTGAGACAGAGGCTTAAGGGACTGGGGGTTAAGGAATTTAATTTAAAGAGTATTTTGGGTACTGGAGGGAGAGAGACTACAGAGGCCAGAGAGAGACCAGAGAGAGACCAGAGAGAGACCAGAGAGAGAGACCAGAGAGAGAGACCAGAGAGAGACCAGAGAGAGAGACCAGAGAGAGATACCAGAGAGAGAGAGACCAGAGAGAGACCTGAGCGAGACCAGAGAGACCAGAGAGAGACCAGAGGGAGAGACCAGAGAGAGACCTGAGAGAGACTAGAGAGACCAGAGAGAGACCAGAGAGAGACCAGAGAGAGACCAGAGGGAGAGACCAGAGAGAGACCAGAGAGAGACCAGAGAGAGACCAGAGAGAGACCAGAGAGAGAGAGAGAGAGACCAGAGAGAGAGACCAGAGAGAGACCAGAGAGAGAGAGACCAGAGAGAGACCAGAGAGAGACCAGAGAGAGACCAGAGAGAGAGACCAGAGAGAGACCAGAGAGAGACTAGAGAGAGACCAGAGAGAGAGACCAGAGAGAGACTAGAGAGAGAGAAAAAGACCAGAGTGAGACCAAAGAGACAAGAGAGAGAGAAACCAGAGAGAGAGAGACCAGAGAGAAACCAGAGAGAGACCATAAAGAGACCAGAGGGAGGCAAGAGAGAAACCCGAGAGACTCAATCTGGTCAGTCCCAGTCCTGGTTACGGTCCTGCTCCAGTCTCAGCCCCATTCCTCACCACCAGGTTACCGATCACCATGACCATCATAAAGACCGTCAAACACATGGTCTGGCCGGACACTTCCATGCAGTCCCACATGGTCTCGATCCACTCTCCACACAGGACTCTGAAGATGATGAGAAATGAGTGGAAGAAGTCGGTCATGTGCCAGCGCGGCAGCTCGCAGTTGGCTGAGATGCGACACACACACTCGCTGTAGCTGCGACCGAACAGCTGCATCCCCACGACCGCAAAGATGAACACGATGATGGCCAGCACCAGGGTGAGGTTCCCCAAGGCGCCCACCGAGTTTCCGATGATCTTAATCAGCATGTTGAGAGTGGGCCAGGACTTGGCCAGTTTGAACACACGCATCTGGAAACACACATTTTAGCCATATACTAAGGTTAGGGTAACAGCCATGGGGCAATACTAACATGGAAATAGAAATATGAGCTGGAGTAGTAGCAGTAGTAGTTGAAATATCAGCAGTAGTAGTAGTAGTAGTAGCAGTAGTAGTTGTAATATCAGCAGTAGTAGTTGTAGTAATAGCAGTGGTAGTAGAAGTGGTAGTTGCAGTAGTAGTAGTTGTAGTGCTTGACAAATCTTTCTCCACAGTGAACCACACATGTTTTAGGTCCAGTCCCCATTCCATGTGTGTGTGTGTGCACGTCATGGGGACTGATTTTACGTGGTGGGGCCCGAACACCGGACCCCACTGGTCCAAGCTTAATAATCAATGGGTAATGCTTTTCTAACGGTCCTTATGCAGTCTCTGCAAAAACATGGAAAGGACCCCTGGAGGTTTACTTTCCTGAAAAAAGTGTATTATGTGTCGGAACCCTGGTGGTGGATTGTGGGATATCAAGGAGGGGCACACTGGGGCAATTTCAGTCCAGCAGGCTGGAGCCAATCATGGAGCAGCACAACAGAGGAAATCAGGTGTCAGGCTAGAAAAAGGTGCAAGTGTGTGGTTCATTATTTGTTGTTTGTGCAGCTTAGTCAAGAGTCCCTAATTGATGAAGTCGACTCAGATTCTGACGATTTAACTGTCAGGAAGAAACCTGTAAAAAAGTACGGAAAAAGAAAAATCAAAAACACTTTTCTTCAAGAGTTGGAAAGTGACGAACCAAAGGCAAATACGATTGTTATCATGCAGCTGCAAAAGAAGAAAAATGGGGGGAGAGTTCACAGCAAGAGGCACTTCTGCCTCTACTGTTCAATGTCCTGCCACAAAATGTCCCGTCATTTGACTAGAAAACATGGAAATGAAAGTGACGTAGCCAGAGCATTGGCTCTACCTGTGAAATCTAAAGCACGTAAACTTCAGTTTGATTTGATCAGGAATAGTGGAAACCGTGAGCACAATTTTGAGGTTTTAAAGGCCGGCGTTGGAACTTTAGTCCCAGCTAAACAGCCAAATTCCCCAGTTAAATCCAGTGAGTTTTTGCACTGTATAGACTGTGGGGCATTGCTTAAGCGAAAGTCGCTGTGGAGGCATGTGGCCAGGTGCCGGCTTTCACAGAAAGATGCCCAGGCTAAACCAGGTAGAAGTAGGGTCCAGTCCCTCTGCTCCCTAGCCCAGCCTGTACCGGAGGGCATCAGCAAAAAGCTGTGGTCTTTAATTTGGGCAATGCATCAGGATGAGGTCACGGGTGTTGTCAAAGCAGAAAAGGGGATTCTGAGACTCGGAGAGCACCTGTACTTAAAACACGGGCATGATAAGACTAAGCATGATTACATTAGGCAGAAAATGAGAGAAGTCGGTAGGTTAATTAACGAAGCAAAAACGGCAGGGAAACTGAAAACAATTAAGGATTTCTTTATTCCTTCCAACTTTAACCATGTGATTGATGCAGTCAGGTCTGTGGCTGGATATGATGAGGAAACAAGTCAATACAAGACTCCATCCTTGGCCCTCAAACTCGGCCATAGCCTCAGAAAGCTAGCAGATATTCTTGAATGTGACTCAAAAATGGAGCATTGTGTTGATGAATTTATTAAAAACCTCTAACGAAGCCGGCTGCTTTTTGAGAAGAGGTAGGACGTTTGTGTTTCTTCTGCTGCCCTACAGACCCTCCGGCAAGCCAAGTGGAACACTCCGGACCTGCTCCCTCTGACTGAGGACGTTAGAGCCATGCATGCACATATTGAGGTATGTCGACCTGAATATGTGCAAACCCTAATAAGTGAGCCAACCTCTAAGCATTGGTCTAAACTGGCAGTTTTGACTCTTTGTGAGGTCATTATTTTCAATCGAAGAAGGGAAGGTGAGGTTTCAAAGATGCCACTGACAGCGTTTACCTTAAGAAGTAAGACTGGGATCCATTCTGACATTGCTCTGGGACTGTCCGAATTTGAGAAAAAGCTGTGTCAGCATTTTCAACGCATTGAAATTAAAGGGAAAAGAAGTCGGAAAGTGTCGGTTCTTTTGACTCCTGAAATGATTGCTTCGATGGAGGTACTGGTGGAGAACAGAAGGGCCTGTTCCATCTCTGACCATAACCCATACTTCTTTTCCCGCCCGGGCGCAGACACCCACATCAGGGGATCAGACTCCCTACGGCAGGTAGCCAAAGAATGTGGTGCGGTGCATCCAGAGATGCTATCCTCAACCAAACTTAGAAAGCACATAGCTACTATGTCTACAGTTCTCAATATGAAAGAGAATGAAATGGACATTCTAGCCAACTTCCTCGGCCATGACATTCGCATCCACAGACAATATTACAGACTACCAGAGGGGACACTGGAGCTGGCCAAAATCAGCAAAGTGTTACTGGCCATGGAGCAGGGAAGCGTGACGGAATTCAAAGGAAAGAGCCTCGACCAGATACAAATTGAGTCTGAAGGTAATTCTTGATATTATTAAAATATGTATAATTTCTTTCCCCTAAAGGCCACTTGTATTTTTATTTTCTGTGCTACAGGGAGAGCAGTAGAGATCCTCTCACAAATGGACGGGCTAAAAGAAACTTCAAGCGGAGAACATTCAACCATTCATCCAGATGCACCCCATGGTATGAAAATACGGGTGAACTATTTATGGGAATGATAAGCTTTGAGAATGCATTGTATTCTACTGTAGATGAACTGTTTAACTCTGTCACCTCTAGTGTTTTGAAAGTTCTGGACACCATCGCTCCTGTGAAGGTTAAAATAGTGAAAAATAAGCAGAAGGCGCCGTGGGCTAAAGCAGACTCGGTCAGGGCACAAAAGAGAGAGTGCCGGAGGGCCGAGCGGAAGTGGCGCAAGTCCAACCTCCAGGTTGATTACAAGATCTTCAAAGATAAGTTGTGCGAGTTTAACCAGGTGCTACGTAGTACGAGAGAAAGGTATTTTTCTGAAATGATTGAAGGCTGCAGCAACAATCTGCGTGTTCTGTTTTCAACAGTTAATAGATTAACAAACCCCCCTGTTCAAATGCCATTAGAGCTAACTTCCAAACGTAAATGTAATGAGTTTGCAAATTTTTTCAATGACAAGGTTCAAGGCATCAAAAACGCCATTGTCTCCAATCCACAGATAACAATCCAACAGCCAGAAAGGCTCTTTGAGCTAACTTACTTTGCACCTGTAAATGATCAAACTGTCCAAGAGATAATCTCCAGTATGAGCTCCTCCACATGCAGCTTGGATGTACTACCCACTAGATTTCTAAAGTCTGTTCTGAGCAGTCTGTTACCTTCACTCACACAGATAGTAAACATGTCCCTTAATTCTGGAGTATTCTCAAAGGCCCTGAAAACTGCAGTCATCAGGCCCCTGCTAAAAAAGATCAGTCTGGATGCCACGGTACTTAACAACTATCGTCCCATCTCAAATCTGCCATTTATGGGGAAAGTCCTTGAAAAAGTTGTCTACCTACAGCTTACTACATTTCTTATAATCAACAACTCATTTGATATGTTTCAGTCCGGCTTTAGACCCAACCACAGCACTGAGACTGCTCTCGTCAAGGTTACAAATGATATCCGGCTGAACACTGACGCAGGCAAAGTCTCAATCTTAATCTTGTTAGATCTAAGTGCTGCCTTTGACACTGTCGACCATGAGATCCTCTTACAGAGACTAGAGGACTGGGTTGGCGTCGCTGGCACCGCCCTAAGTTGGTTTAGGTCTTACCTTGAAGACAGGAAGTACTTTGTGGAGATTGGAAACTGTGTCTCAGATCATATGGCCCTGACCTGTGGAGTCCCACAGGGTTCGATCCTGGGACCTCTTCTGTTCAATCTCTACATGCTGCCGTTAGGTCAGTTAATACGCATAAACAAAGTGTCCTATCACAACTATGCAGACGACACTCAGATCTATGTCTCACTGACTGCAGGAGAACATGGACCACTGGACTCACTCCTTCACTGTATCCAACAGATCAGTGAGTGGATGCAAAACAACTTCCTTCAGCTAAACGCAGACAAAACTGAAATGATTGTCTTTGGTCCCCAGAAACAAAGAGAGAGCGTCATCTGTCATCTACAGTCTCTCTCCCTAAAACCTTCAAACAAGGTCAGAAATCTAGGGGTAATACTGGACTCAGACTTAAATTTTAATAGCCACATCAAATCAGTAACATCAGCAGCTTTTTACCATCTAAAAAACATTGCCAGGATCAAAAACATAGTGTCTAAAGCAGACTTGGAGATTCTTATCCATGCATTTGTCTCCAGTAGGTTAGACTACTGCAATGGCCTGCTCACAGGTCTCTCCAAACAGGCTGTAAAACAGCTGCAGTACATTCAAAATGCAGCAGCCGGAGTCCTGACTAGAACCAGGAAGTACGACCACATTAGTCCAGTCCTCAGGTCCCTGCACTGGCTTCCTGTGGCTCAGAGAATAGACTTTAAAACAGCTCTGCTTGTGTACAAGTCTCTCCATGGCCTCGCACCAAAATATATTAGTGACATGTTAGTCCCATATGAACCAGCCCGGACTCTGAGGAGCACAGGGACTAGACTCCTGTTAGTGCCCAGAGTCAGAACTAAACATGGGGAGGCTGCTTTTCAGAATCATGCTGCTAAAATCTGGAACAATCTTCCTGAAGATGTGAGACAGGCCTCCTCTCTGACAATGTTTAAAACCAAGTTAAAAACGATGCTGTTTAGCTGTGCATACAACTGAGGGATTTTATATTTTTATCTTTCGTTTTAATGTTCTGTGATTATTTATGCCTTGTGTATGAATTGTGCTATACAAATAAACTTGCCTTGCCTTGCCATGGTAGTGGCAGTGCCCCTTCTGGTAAGTGTACCAGGTGGGGGATTACAGCCAGGCTGCTTGGTCCTAACCCTGGGAGCGTATATTGCTAATATATCTTTATTTCTCGCCCTAGAACGTGTAAGAAAGCCATGGTCTGCATCTGAGGTGAAGGCTGTGGAGAAGACCATGACGCCTTTCATACAGACTGGAAAAGTCCCTGGGAAGTCTCACTGCATGGCCTGCATTAATGCCTCACCAGATGACCTTAGACATCGGACATGGAATGGCATTAAATTCTATGTCAAAAATAGAATCACTGCAATTCGAAAAAAAAATCTAAAATAAAATTCCTTTAAAAGAGTTGCTTGTTTTCTATTGACTGCATGGCGCAGCCGGGGCCCCACCCTGGAGCCAGGCCTGGGGTCGGGGCTCGTATGCGAGCGCCTGGTGGCCGGGCCTTAGCCCACGGGGCCCGGCCGGGCTCAGCCCGAAAGGACGACGTGGGCAGTCCCTCCTGTGGGCCCACCACCTGCAGAGGGGTCTGTGGTGGCGAAACGGTGCTGAGAGGACTGGGCAGCAGCCGAAGGCGGAGACCTTGGCGACCCAGTCCGCACACACAACATCTGGCTCTTGGGACGTGGAACGTCACCTCGCTGGGGGGGAAGGAGCCAGAGCTTGTGGGGGAGGTCGAGCGATACCGACTAGAGATAGTCGGCCTCACCTCCACACACAGCTTGGGCTCTGGAACCCAACTCCTTGAGAGGGGTTGGACGCTCCACTTTTCTGGTGTCTCTCGCGGGGAGAGGCGGCGAGCTGGGGGGGCCATACTCATTGCCCCCCATCTCAGCCGCCACGTGTTGGAGTTCTCCCCGGTGAATGAGAGGGTCGCGTCCCTCCGCCTTCGGGTGGGGGACAAGTCTCTCACAGTTGTGACGGCCTACGGGCCTAAAGGCAGTGTAGAGTACCCAGCCTTCTTGGAGTCCTTGGGAGGTGTACTGGACGGTGCACCGCCCGGGCACTCCGTTATTCTCCTTGGGGACTTCAACGCCCATGTGGGAAATGCCAGTGACATTTGGAGAGGGGTGATAGGGAAGAACGGCCCCCCTGATCTGAACCCGAGCGGTGTTCAGTTGTTGGACTTCTGTGCTAGTCACAGTTTGTCCATCACGAACACCATGTTCGAGCACAAGGGTGTCCACCAGTGCACGTGGCACCAGGACACCCTAGGCCGGAGGTCGATGATCGACTTTGTTGTTGTTTCATCTGACCTTCGACCGCGTGTCTCGGACACTCGGGTGAAGAGAGGGGCGGAGCTGTGAACCGATCACCACCTGGTTGTGAGTTGGATCCGCTGGCAGGGGAGGAAGCCGGTCAGACCTGGCAGGCCCAAGCGTGTAGTGAGGGTCTGCTGGGAACGTCTCGCTGAGCCCCCTGTCAGACGGATTTTCAACTCACACCTCCGGGAGAGCTTCTCCCAGGTCCCGGCAGAGGAGGGGGACATTGAGTCTGAGTGGACCATGTTCTCTTCCTCTATCGCCGATGCGGCAGCTCGTAGCTGTAGTCGCAAGGTCTCTGGTGCTGGTCCTGGTGGCAACCCCCGAACCCGGTGGTGGACACCGGCAGTAAGGGATGCCGTCAGGCTGAAGAAGGAGTCCTATCGAGCCATGATGGTTCGGGGGACTCCTGAGGCAGCTGTCCAGTACCGGCAGGCCAAGCGTGCCGCGGCTCGGGTTGTTGCAGAGGCAAAAACCCGGGTCTGGGAGGAGTTTGGAGACTCCATGGAGCAGGACTATCGGTCGGCCTCGAAGAGATTCTGGCAAACCGTCCGGTGCCTCAGGAGGGGGAAGCAGTGCTTTGCCAAAACCGTGTACGGTGCGGGCGGAGAGCTGCTGACCTCGACTGGGGATATTGTCGGGCGGTGGAAGGAATACTTTGAGGTTCTCCTCAACCCCCCCGTCACGTCCTCCGTCCCGGAGGCAGAGGCTGAAGATGTTGGGGCGGATACTTCCATCTCCCTGGCGGAGGTCACCAAGGTGGTTGGCAGCCTCCTTGGTGGCAAGGCGCCGGGAGTGGATGAGATCTGTCCTGACTATCTAAAGTCTCTGGATGTTGTGGGACTGTCTTGGCTGACACGTCTCTGCAACATCGCGTGGCGATCAGGGGCGGTGCCGATGGAGTGGCAGACCGGGGTGGTGGTCCCTCTCTATAAGAAAGGGGACCGGAGGGTGTGTTCCAATTATCGTGGGATCACACTCCTCAGCCTCCCTGGTAAGGTTTACTCCAAGGTACTGGAGAGGAGGCTACGGCCGATGGTCGAATCTCGGATTCAGGAGGAGCAGTGTGGTTTTCGTCCCGGCCGCGGAACACTGGACCAGCTCTATACTCTCCATCGGATACTCGAGGGCTCATGGGAGTTCGCCCAACCTGTCCACATGTGCTTTGTGGATTTGGAGAAGGCGTTCGACCGTGTTCCCCGGGGTGTTCTTTGGGGGGTTCTCAGGGAGTACGGGGTCCGGGGTCCTCTGCTGAGGGCTGTTCGGTCCCTGTATGACCGGAGCCAGAGCTGTGTTCGCATTGCCGGCAGTAAGTCAGACCTGTTCCCGGTGCATGTTGGCTTCCGACAGGGCTGCCCTTTGTCACCGGTTCTGTTCACTGTATTCATGGACAGAATATCTAGGCGCAGCCAGGGGCCGGAGGGGGTCCGGTTCGGGGACCACAGGATTTCATCTCTGCTGTTTGCGGACGATGTTGTCCTGTTGGCTCCAACAAACCAGGACCTGCAGCATGCACTGGAGCGGTTTGCAGCCGAGTGTGAAGCGGCTGGGATGATAATCAGCACCTCCAAATCGGAGGCCATGGTGCTCGACCGGAAAAAGATGCCTTGCTCTCTTCAGGTGGGTGGAGAGGTCCTGCCTCAAGTGGAGGAGTTCAAGTATCTCGGGGTCTTGTTCACGAGTGAGGGAAGGATGGAGCGTGAGATTGACAGGCGGATCGGTGCAGCGTACGCAGTGATGCGGTCGCTGTATCGGACCGTTGTGGTAAAGAGGGAGCTGAGCCGAAAGGCAAAGCTCTCAATTAACCGGTCAATCTTCGTTCCCTCCCTTACCTATGGTCATGAACTTTGGGTAATGACCGAAAGAACGAGATGACGAACGAACGAGCTTCCTCCGCAGAGTGGCTGGGCGCTCCCTTAGAGATAGGGTGAGGAGCTCAGTCACACGGGAGGAGCTCAGAGTAGAGCCGCTGCTACTCCACGTCGAGAGGAACCAGTTGAGGTGGCTCGGGCATCTGTTCCGGATGCCTCCTGGACGCCTCCCTGGGGAGGTGTTCCGGGCACGTCCCACCGGGAGGAGGCTCCGGGGAAGACCCAGGACACGCTGGAGGGACTATGTCTCTCAGCTGGCCTGGGAACGCCTTGGGGTCCCCCCGGACGAGCTGGAGGAAGTGTGTGTGGATAGGGAAGTCTGGGCGTCTCTGCTTAGACTGCTGCCCCCGCGAAGCAGAAGAAAACGGACGGACGGATTAGTAGTAGTGGTTGCTGTTGTAGTAGCAGTTGGTTTAGAAGTTGTAGTAGCAATTGTAGAAGTAGTAGTAGTAGTATTGAGGTAGTAGTGAGATGCTGGTTTGAACTAACCAATCGAAAGGAGCGTAGTACAGACAGCCCCTGGACGTTGGCCAATCCGAGCTCTACGAGGCTCATTGTGACGATGATACAGTCAAAGATGTTCCATCCCACCTGAGACCAAAGAGAAACCAGATCTGAACCAGCTCTGTAACTGGTTCCAAACAGGCCCAAACCAGGTCAAAACTAGATCTGAACCAGGACAAACCCACCTGGAAATAATGGTACGGATCCAGAGCCACGAGCTTGAGGACCATCTCAGCCGTGAAGATTCCAGTGAAGACCTGGAACCAGACACAATCAGAGAGAGCTCTATACTAAATGGTTACGGCTAGGGCTGGGGCTCTATACTAAAAGGTTAGGGCTAGGACACCCACCAGGTTCCCCACTGTCAGCAAGTTCTCAAAGTCCTCAGACATGGGGAAATGTTCCATGGCCATAAACACAGTATTCAGAACAATGCAGATGGTGATGCCCAAATCCACAAATGGGTCCATGACAATTGTGTGCAGGACGACTTTTAGGGGGCGGTAGCACGGGCAGTCCCAGATCAGGAAGAGTGAGGAGAAGGAGTACCAACATGGAGGACAGGGCCGTTCTTCTGGATCTACACAAACATACAGTAAGAGTTAGGGTCAGGGATGTGTGGGTTATGAGCTGCCATCACCAGTACAATATCTTTCATTTGTTTTAAGGTTTTATGTTTATCACTTTATGTATACACAACTGAGATAAAACCTTCAGTAAGAATGTCAAAGGCTTGTCCTGGATCCCATCATTGTGGTTGTACCTTCAGCCTTGTCCTCAGAGTCCGGGTCCAGAGCCGCCCTCTGGAAACACAGAGATCAGAGTTCAGTACAGGTGATCATCTAACGACGAGGATTAGGTCCAGTTATGGCTCTGGTCCAGTCTTATTCCAGACTTCCTACTCTTGCTCCTTCAGAATCGTCAGTATTTGTTTGTATTATTGATCTCTGGTCTTTGGTTCAGTCCCAGTCTCTTGTCCAGTCTTTTATCCAGTCTGGGCTTTTTACAGACCTCTTGCTCTCGCTCTTTCAGGATAATCAGTATTTGTTCATACTCTTGGTCCTTCTTGCGCTTCTCATCAATGCTGGCCTGATTCTGCTCAGCGTAGGCCATAGCGACTACGGCGAGGATCAGGTTAATGAGATAAAACGAGCCAAGAAAGATCACCACCACAAAGAAGAGCATGTAGGCCTTCCCTGCAGCTCGCATGGTCTGCGGAGAGGCAGGTTAGGGTTACGAATTAGGGTTTGGGGATTATGGGGGGTAGGGGCCGTACCAGCTGGAAAAGGTTCTCCCAGAAGTCTTGAGTCATAAGTCTGAAGAGAGCGAGAAAAGCCCAGGCGAAGGTGTCATAACTGGTGTACCCGTAGTCTGGGTTTGGACCGGCTTTCAGGCACACGTACCCATCCGGACAAATACTGGAAACACCAGGAGTATTCTTCAAACCTCACTTTTAGTATCTTTGTGTTTGTTCACAAATATATCAACAAAACTGTTCTTTGTTCATTGTAAAAATTCTCACCCGGCGTCAGAGCTGTTCCCACACAGAAGCGGATCTATTTGTCCCTCTAGGAAGTAGTAATTTTCTGCAAAAGAAGAGACAAAAAGATTCGTGCTGGGTTAGAGAACGGGTTAGGGTATCTAACCCTAACCCTAACCCTAACCCTGAGAGGGGACATTCACCTGGGTTATTGATGAACTCAAAGTAGTCAAACTGCTCGTGAGATCGGTTTGTGAAGACGTCTGTGGTGTTCAGGGATGTTTCGTAAGTGGGCGTGGCTGGGCTGTAGGTGGGCGGGGCCTGTCCAAAAGTGGGCGGGATCAGCACACACTTCTGTCGCAGGTTCCCCATGAAGAGCTGAAGACCAATCAGAGCGAAGACACTGAGGCAGAAGACCGTCAGGATCATCACATCTGCGAGCTTCTTCACTGCCTGAATCAGGGCGCCCACTATCGTCTTTAGACCTGCAAGAAGAGACCAGACTGAAACCAGGGACCGGACAGAGACCAGGGACCAGACCATAGACTGTATATATTAAAGGACGTAGTCACACCTATCTCCGCCGTTCTAACTAATGGGCCAAAAATTTGGCTTTCATGGAGTGACTCAAAATGACCGCGGGGGCTGGAAATTGTGAAACAATATGCGGCAGCCGGCACGAGCCCCATTCATTTAAACAAGTTACTTCAAAAATTCACAGTGGGTAAACTAGAGTTTTTTACCTCTCAAAAACGTTTCACATTGACGTTTTTGAGAGGTAAGAAGATGCTATATGTTAGCATTGGCTAATTCTTAATCCGGGTCCACCCCCATCGGCCCGGGGGGGGGGTATAGCGCACGTCATTTTGGCCAATTTTGAGCCAGACAGAGACTAGACTCAAACCAGAGATTGGACTGAGACCAGAGACCGGACTGAGACCAGACTAAACCAAGGACTTGACCAGAAGTGTCCAAACCAGTGCAGAAAGGGCCGCTGTGGCTGCAGGACCTGAGGATATGGGTAGAGTCTGCTTTGCTCTGGTGCTGGGTCTGATAGAAAACCCTTTACCCACAGCAGCCTTTACAAGAAAAAGACCAGAGTTCAGAGAGAGACCAGACTGAGACTAGAGAGAGAACAGAGACCAGACTGTTATCAGACTACAGACATCAGAAGAACAGCGTCTGGTCTCTAGTCCTGAGTCTCGATCTCAAACAAATGACTCCACGAACTTGTATTTGGAGGATGTAATGGGTTGGATGGTTATAGTTGGGGGACAGGGGACAGGGTTTAGGGTTAGGTTTGGGGGGTTGGGTTCGGGTTCTCACCAGGGATCACAGTGATGGTTTTAAGGGCCCGTAGTACTCTGAATGTCCTGAGTGCTGACACGTTCCCAAGATCCACAAACTCTGTGAGATACCTGCATCAGAGGGAGACAGGGTCAGGGTCAGCAGAACTGTAAGGGCCTCTAGTGACACTTTAAGGGCCCTAGCAACATTTTAAGGAATCTTGGGAGTCTTCAAGCCACTAAAACAACATATTTTCAACAGTGCAACCAAATTAGGAATATTCTTCTTAAAAACTCATCCACGTTGTTGTCGCCTCAAGGCTTGACAACTGTTACGCCCTGCTGGCAGCGTGCCCTTATTCCTTTATTTAAAAAAAGATTCCAGCTCGTCCAAAATACAGCAGGCACCAAAAGGAGAGAACACATAACTCCAGTGTTAAAATTACTCCTCTGGCTTCCTGTGGAGTACGGTACAGTATATTATGGTGTGGTATGGTACAGTAAAGTATAGTGTGGTGTGGTACAGTACTCTATGGTGTGGTGTGGTACATATTGCGACTTTCAGAAGAGGAACATCTCAAAAATCCTTTTAATAAAAACATATTTGGGGCACACTGGGGCAGTTACTTACGCCATAGATATAACCATGAAGTCCAGCCAGTTCCATGGGTCCCTCAGGAAGGTGAAGTCTCCCACACAGAACCCTCTGGAGCAGACTTTCACCAGAGCCTCAATCGTGTAGATCCCCGTGAACACGTACCTGCGGATTATTCTTGTAGGTACTGAACATTCACAAACACATAGACTTCTTTGAAAAAGTCAGGTTTGGGTCTTGGTCTGGGTCTTGGCTTGGTTTGAATCTGGTCTGGGTCTAACTTGGTTTGGGTCTGGGTGTTGGTTTTGGCCTGGTCTTGGTCTGGCTCTGGTCTGGGTCAGAACTCACTCCACGGTCTTGCTCCAGGGCGGAGGGTCACTCATGGTCATGAACATACAGTTGGAGAGGATGGTCATCATGATGA